>QFET01011948.1:0-12382 GCA_003316355.1 Tuber calosporum | reverse complement strand
GTATGTCTGGATCCGTCCAGCAGTCGCACAGGGATCTGAATGTCTCCTGTTCCGGTTGCCTGATGAGTTCTGCCATCTTCCATACCTATATTTGCTTTGGTGGGTGATAGGTTTAGGAAGTCACCTTCGTTTGGTGATATGTGGTCAGTGGCTCCTGAATCACAAAGCTAACTAATTGTCATCCTCCTATCGCTTTCATTCGCAATTTGGTGAGACTTGGTCATCAACACGGTAACGGTAGCGTCGGTAACGTTTATCGATTTTGGTCTCTTGTTTCGATATTTTTTCTCCTTGTCTCTTTTGAGACCATGGCAGTCCTTGAGGTTATGGTTGTCACTCTTCTTGTCTTGTACTTTGCACCTGGAACAGAATTTCGTTCCTTTTTGTTTCCTTGGTACGAATAGCACTTTTTCATCTTCCCTTTGTTCGGTTTTCTCTGCTGCTCTGCTGACAAAGAATTCCCTTATGTCTACATAACGGTCATCTCCTCGTGCAGCCAGCATATCACATAGATCTCCATGTTGCTCCTTTATCGAAAGCAGGAAGAACTCTCCTTTGGTGGCTTCAGACTGGACTACCGCTTTCAACGTGGTTAAGAGGTTGTCAGCCTTTTTGCTCTTTGCATTTGAGCATCGTTGGGATAACCGGTTCCATGCGTTTTCGAAGTTGGAGATGTGTTCAGTGATGTTTTTACCAGGGGTGAGTTTGGTAAAGATGTTTTCAAGAAGGACTAGGTTTGTAGATGGTGTTTCTTTGTCAAACCGGTCCCTTAGTGACAGCCAAGCCTCAGAGGCCAAGTTGTAGCAGGTGATATCGGCTGTGTAGCTACCTGCTGCGTGGTATAGGAAGAACTTTGCTAGTTCATTTCGCTTATTCCAGTCCTTGGTATCTTTTGAGGAGGAGGTTCCTTCGTCTTCTGGCTCAGGTTGTTCAGTTGAACCGTCGACTATATCCCATAGATCGCATACGTTGAAAGCCGTTTTCTACATTTGTGCCCATGACTGATAGTCCCGTTGTCCTTCCAATTTTGGATAGTCTTTTAGGGTAAGGGACAATCGTCCAACTGTGGGGTCTGTTGGTGAGGTGTCTTCGGTGGACATTTTAGCGGTTAACGTGGGATAGGTCTATTGTTCAAATTGGTATTGGGAGGAAACGGGTTTGTTCTGCTGATATTTCTACGATTGTACAACCTTTTTATTGCGAAGTACTCAAGCTGAAATCGAAATTCGTCACAACAGAATAGAAATATATTCGTTTCTGTGTGATGACTTATGGGAAACAGTCTTAATCTCCCAAAACCAGGACAGTCAATGATCGATGTAGGGTTGAAATAACCTCGGTATTCGTCACTGGTTAAATCTTGTGGTAGATGTGATGCTTTGGCTTCGATTTCAGATATTGGAATTTCAGGTTCGTCGTAGTAGGTATGTGGCATTTGTTTCCTGATTTTACTCTCTTCCTGTTGTTGGTATTTTGATAATTGTGGCTCTTGCAAGAAGCTTCTTACGATATGCCAAATATCTTTTCATGTACCAAGCGTCGTTTTCGCAACAAGGGTTAGTCCAACGTTTGGGGAGAGGTCGAGTGTTGTTGCAGTTACTGCAGTGAAATTCGTTGTGTTGTCTATAATAGAAGTCTGCGTTACTCATAGAGTGACAAGAGGGAGGAGGTATGTGGGGAAGGTAACAGTAGAAGCGTTTTTAGTGTATAAGCAGTTTTTGTCAAGAGGAATATGGTTGGGTAGCGGAAGTCTTGCTAACCCGGGCTCATAACCTGAAAATATTGCAGTATCAAAGGCTGTCTCTTATATTTAATAAGGTGGCACTGAGATTTGAACGCAGTATCTTGTAGACTAAAAAGCTGTGATTCCACTATTGCGCTACTGAGTTGTAAGGATACAGGAGGAGAAAACCCGAAATATATATACCCATCTCCGTATCACGTGAAATCCAGCCATACATATGACTCGTCATATGTGTATGTGATACATGACTCACATACACACATGACTACATAGAATGTGATAACATATTTTTTCCAACATTTGGCAGCCAGGTGGGCTGAGGCTCTCTCCAAGTCTTTTGCCCTCCCATTCCTTGAAGGTGAAGCTTGGAGGATGGTGAGGTTTCAACTCATCCCTGCTTCCGTAAAATCTTCGTTAACCGGGGTTTGTCAGCCCCTACCTAACTTATCTGATTTGCCTGTAGAAATCTTGACCTTCTCATTTACTCGTACTCGTATCATTATATAATAAATGGGTGTTATGGAAAAAAGAGTACAATTGCTTTTCAGGTGTTTTGAGTTATACTCCATCTTAGTTTGCATGGCAACCAAAGCCTTGTTGAGAAAAAGGGAAAAACGTATTTTGCTAAAGATATTGAAATAATTCTACAACCGATAAATTAAATAGTATAAAAATTGAAAATAGATAATGCTTATTGTTATTTCGATAATTGTATGAAAAATATCTTGAATTATAATTTGATTAATACATTCTAATTGACAATTCAAGTTTAATATACATAAAAGATAAGTTATAATAGTTAAGTAAGCAGAATTAATAGAATTATTCACTTTAATCTTCTGCTTTATGCTTGTTTCTAGAATCAGGATTACAGCCACACACCCATTTGGCTGCTTGTATGATTAGGGATTCTTGTATATACCTTGCTGCTTTCCCCTGGAATCAAATTTCTAGTAAGTGCTTGTTTCACTTCTTTTCTATTGACTGTTCTTCCATGTTTCTTCTCAGAAATATTTAAAATCAGTCCGTCAGCAGGGTTAGAGTAGTACAAGCAATCTTGATATCGGGGAGGAACATAAGAGGAATATTTGCTCCAAAGATCATAGCCCTTCTCCTTATTCAAGCCTGTATCCAAGAGTCTACATGGTGCAATATTAAAGAAGTTAGCCAGAAGGAAATCCCATTTCATTAGATCAATCTTTGTCCACTACACCTCTGGTAGTCATTTAACCTGCACAAAACATGGAGTTGCAGCAGCAAAGCTGAAAAAGCGATACCTTTGAATTCTCTTTAATGCTTTCAAGGATAAGTTCAAAGCACTCTCCATATCTCGAAACATTGTACCAGTAGGATCATTAAAGAATCGAACTGCCTTCATCTTACCTGCTTTATCCGTAGTATCAACAAGTGCAGCCTACATCTCTGGAGTCCATATATCATTTCGATTGGCTCTTTGCTTCATAGTTCCAAAGCCTTGGTCAACACTATTTCACCTATGACCTTTTATCTGAAATCATAAGATGATTTCTTGAATATCCTGTGTTGCTACAAGCCAAGCAAGATATCATAACATGGTTTTATCCTTATTCTGGCTTCCGCAATTATCCACCCAAAGATTAATCTTTGGTGGAAGCTTGTTAATAGAAGTTTAAGAATAATGCAAAATTGATACAACTTAATTAGCTCCATTGCCCTGCTGTACCTCTGTAAACATTGCATGATAATGTTGATCTATGACATCATTGACAATACCAAAAATATACAAATTAAGAGGGGACCAATAGTAGCACTGCGATGGCTGATGTGGTACCTTTGGTATTCCCACAACTTGCTGAAAGTTAAAGGAAAACATAGTTGTTTTAGATGGAAAGACCTTGGCCCTTTCAATGTCAAACTTATATGCAGTCTGACATGCTCTGTACTCCCTCTTATGTTTGTTCAATTGTTTCTCCTTTTCACTTACCTCAGAGATAACAATTGAAGGATCATTGGTCCCAGGTTCCTCAGGAACTAACAATAGGGACTTGGTTTTTGCCTTTGGTAGATTTCGTAAAATCGTATATTCATCATAGACTTTTTTAGATGCTTCACATATTTTCATAAAGTGTAAACTTTCATGTGACTTCCCTACCTGGTAAAACTTGGAAAATGAAAGAGGCGCTTCATCTTCAAAATATCCTCTTTCCCTAAGATATTTTTGATATAGATAGCTGTAGGATAAGTGGAAGGGAAGATAAACAATATTCACTAACTCCATATAGCTAGTCATTCTCCTATAGGTAAGCTTTCACTTATAGGTTCAAGTAGCAATTGCTTCAGCCTCTTCCTCTCTCAACCTTAAGAGATAGTCGTTTATATCAATAGTGACCTTTTTAGATATTTGATTAGAAGGTGCATTGCCATAATTGACATGCTGCTAGGGAATTGGCATTTGTGTTGCACACTGAGGGTGAATCAAAGCATATAGGCTTTTCAAGGATATGTTCTAATTGGATGTAAAAATATCTCTACAAACAGTTTCAACAGCGGGAAGAACATAGCTGATATTTCTGTCATAACCCTTATACTTATAATGATTTTTAGGTTGAATTTTCCACTCATCCAATAGAGATGTGTTGCCTGACAAGTGCGGTAATAAGAGATATGTTACCATGATTCGCTTCTCCTTACTGGATAGTAAATTGTGATAAAGTAGCTATCTCTTTCATGATTCTGGATCAGCTTTACCTATACATTGTTGTATGCAGGAACAAGCCTGCAGGAGTACTTCTAAACGCCCCTCAGACATCTGTACTAGCTCATCATCTTCACTTCCTGTTTCTAAAAAAACTCTTTTTAGAATCTAAGTTGTGTAAAGTTTCATAACAAGAATTATGAATTTGCACTTACCAGAACCAAACAAACTTCGAGTATTAGGAATACTACACTCAGACTCTAATTTAAAGCTTTCAGAATTAAAGTTTGAAGTACCAATACTAGGATCAATATCAAGGCTGATTGTACAACAATTAAGAAAAACAACTAGTTTAAAGTAGGTAAAAGGTGAAAATTGTGAGTAGCAATTAGGGAAATCGATGATGATTTTGATGCAATCTTTAGCACTTAATATCAATTAGTAGTTTGCTAAAAAATCTAGCAATATGGAATACTACTACTAGTACCTTAACCCTAAAATCATTAGCCAATCTATTGCTGATATAGAATGTCCGACTGTATCGCTATATCTTATCCAAAGCTTAGTTGCATTTCAAACTTCTACAACAAGTTAATCATGTCTGGAAAGAATGCAATGTGTATTGACATTTTACTTTACTTTGTAATAACTACAGATTATATTTTTTAAAATATTTCCAAACTGGCTTATAGGTATATGTTGAGGTAGGCTATCATTCTATGTAAAAACAATATTTTGCAACAATTGCAAAAATTATCATTACTGACCCACCATTGCTTGCATTTTAAAATTAAATATATTCTAAGAAGCTAGGAAGATACTCTGCCATATGCTCTAGCCTTACAACTATTTATCCCATTTTGTGGTTGTTGGCAATTGTTATCCTATTGGCTTAAATGCACTCAAATGGGGGTTATTCGCACTCCTGGGGCTGAAAAAGAGGCTCGGGTCGATCAACAATAGGTGCAGTTTGCGCTAATAAATTATGGATCAAATGATCATTTTTTTTTTCTCCCTCTTCATCAAGATGGGTAAATAAGTAAGTAAGTAAGTAAGTAAGTAAGTAAGTAAGTAAGTAAATAAGTAAGTAAGTAAGTAAGTAAGTAAGTAAGTAAGTAAGTAAGTAAGTAAGTAAATAAATAAATAAAAACGCCTAAAGATTGTGCCGTCATTCCGGCCTGAGATTTGGTGGAGAGCCCTGGAATTTCTTTTATACGAGTGCCCGTTCTGAGGCGTTCAAATACCGTAGAGGACGCACCCGGTACGAGTGCTCGAGTACGGGTATGATATCATACCCAAGCAGGTTGTCACATTCCGAGGCTGACTAGAAAGCTGCCAAAGATGCCATCAGATTGGCCTTGGCCACGTCTTTCTAAGTAAGTTTGTTGGTGAGTACAGTACAAGTACTCGTACCTAAAAATCCTCCAACGGCGAACTGAGGAGTTCCAAGAGTATCATCTTTAGAGAGACGTCTTATTGTCCAATGGCATTCAAATTGGGAGACATGTGCATTTTGCTGGTGGAATAGTTACTCAAGGGGGTTAGTACGAGTATTCGGCTGCTCTCACTCGCCCACCTCAACGTTTGGATCGATCACCATTTATTAAAATTATATTGGAGCAATCAATGGTTGATAAGGGTAGCGTCATCCGGTTTTCGTTGTTGTATTATAACTTAGGTGTAAATTGACCATCCATATTGATGTTGGAGTACCCTCATTGCACGAGGACTTCTGGGGTGAAAGGAAGAGCTCCTCTGGGTCCCAATTTGGTTGCTGAAAAAGATATTTTTATGTTGGCGAATACCTGCTCGAGTACGAGTACTGTACAGTGGACACTATTCCCTCGGGATGCACAGTAAGGGCAATCCTGAAGAGCTGGGTTGGCCCTGGTTTCTACCGTACAGTCGCACCTCACTATAATTGAAATTCCTATAAAGAAACCCCTTTCTTACAAATGAACCCTCTGAGAATTTACACTCATGCTCCCATACAAATCATGGAGCTGTTCTTTCCTTTGTTTGTTTATTTTGGATTTAAGGTTTTCTTTACCCCATATCTCATAATGGGTGTGAGTTCTTGTACCTTAACAGGTAACTTAATGGATATAATCAAGCTCTGCTAGTAAAGTCCTCCAATAAAACTAATGCCTCATGCCCCTAAACGGTACTTCAAACAAAATATCTGTTAGCCCGATAGATAAAACCAAACATAAAACATATCTGGTATCAGCCTGATACATGTAACCTAACCTAAAACAAACTAAGATACAAATGATACTTGAAATCAATCATCAAACCACTAACCCCTTACTTGTTCTTCTAGTTTCCTTTAGCCTTATCAGCCTTAACAATAGTAACCAATACAGGTTACAAGTTTGGCTTAAGTCTAAATTTCATGGTTAGGACAGACTTTTGAGGTTTAATTTGCATTGATACATGTGTGGGAGAAAACAAGACCAAAAGTGAAATGATTTAATGGTATATATATGAATCCTCTTACTAGTTCAGGTTTTCATAAAAGGTATCTTTTAAATTTTCGTTTTTACGGGAGAGTGTGTGGAAAGCTCTGCAGTCATACCTGGGGGAATAAAATATATTTTGAAACTGATAGAGGAAAGGGGATGCTTTTGTTGTATTTCATATATTCATTTATTCTCTTTACTAGTTAGTTGATTAGATGGGAGGATAAGGTAGGAATGGCTTATTCCACTCCTTTGAAAACTCTTACCATCTAGCAATGGATGCGCTCATGCTTGTGTAAAATACTTAGGTATACCAATATCCTTTCAGGGATTGTAGAACATTGAGATTGATTTGTTGAAGAAAAGTTGTGCTGAGCTGATATGTTCCTTTGAGCTAATACAAAAACCGTAGGTATACTGTAAGATTTGGAACTTTTTACTGTTACACAATATTGGCAGGAACCTTGGGATGATAACATCAGGCTTCAGGGGGCTAGAGCAACGTTATCAGAACCAAGTGATTTTCTTTCGGTGTACCTCCATATATGGGACGCGGACACCATGGAACTTTAATTATATATTTGATAATGTCATGGGGAATCTATTGAGAAAGTCAATATTAAATTGGTTTACGAGTATTGGATGAATAGAGGGGAAAAGAGTTTCTTAATTCTCATTATTCGTAGCACTACCCTCTTTATACTTTTGCTCCATTGTAATTACACTAAAATTCAGCTTCAAGACATCTGCCAACTGAGTCACCCACTTAGTTCCTGCCAGGTTCTCGGATACAACAACTGAACAGCAACAATTAGAAACGGTGGGTCTAATTCACCTAGCAAGAAGCTTAACCTCATACTTCAAATAGTTGCATTAACAAGGTTTCGAAATTCAGCCTCCTGTTCAAAACTCCAACTCAGACAGGGATTTGTAATGCATGTTGCCTGAGCGTTCATGGCATCAACGAACTGCTCAGATCCTAATGGCAGTCACAGTTAGAAGTGCAAAGAGTCTTGTGCAGTGTGGGGTAATAAACAAGCATACAAAGATGTTGTTCAGCTTGATGCCAAGGTATACCCTAGAGTGCTGAAAAAGTCTCTTCAAAAGTAATTAAGTGATTCTTAAAAAGACAAACATCCAACATTACATCACCGGCATGAGCTTGCAGGTTTCTGGAATTGATGATGTAAGGATCGTCAATTTGCAGTGCATTTTCCCTTCGACAATGGGTAGCAAAGAAGCATTGCTGAATCTGGACAGCTGTCCCTTTGATGGGACGGAGAAAAGTGAATTCTTGAGTGAGTTCCTGTAGCGCCTCTTCGTGATCCTCAGTTTTCTTTTGTAGGATAAGTATCTGGTTTTCCATTTGTTGAATGGAGAGTAGTAGGGAACGGCCAGGCTCGTTGGCCTAAGCTGTCTTAGGATTCGCAGAGTTTCTAACTTGTATCCTGCGGATTGATTGTGCTCCTCTCGCTAAAGACCTCTGGACTTCAAACACCTCATCCCTATGGTCACTATTTCTATCGACCTTGGGATAAACCAACCCTGTTATCATCCCTTTATTTTACTTGATGGATAAGGAATTTGGAAACAGAGAGGGTTTAATAAAAAATATTATATTGGTATTCAGAAAAGGGGAGGAGAGTCTTAGTTTGAATAATAGCGGTTGGATAAGCAAAAAAGGGAGTGAGAGGGAAAGGGTGGGAGAGAACAACTTTTATTCTCTGTGAAAGCTGACTAATGATATCAGGGAAACCTGTTCCTATACAAATGTCGCCAAGGTGCCCGCGAAGTTTACTAGCCTATATAGTTTAACGCAGTAATCTTCTCCTGAGGGATCCCAAATAAACATAGATGCAAGAGTCTTATTTGCCACCAAGGAATACTCGTCTCTTACAGGATCGCATGAAGATTCAGACAGACTATCAGAAATTTAGATATACAAGTATTTGGCAAGTAGAAGTCTAACCCAGGGGTCAATAATATAATTCAACTAGGTATCACTAATGGGGATCCACAGAACTGAATTTAGAATCGGCGCTCAGATGTGCACTGACAATCCTCCATACAAATCTTTTCCTATGCGTTTGGATTCTACATGCCAGGGACTAGTAGATCTATCAGCGAACAGCTTCGACAAGGCTCCAGATTCTATTAATCCTACTTACATCTTCAAGACAGTTTCCGTAATCTTCTCTTCAATTTCTGCCTCCAATCTCTCGCTCATCTTGTCCAAAGTTGCATCTTTGACGTTAACAGTTTATTCCTCTCTGTGGAGATACGGCCCTAACGGGGATAAGACCACCAGACGGCATGAGAATCCTGACAAGTTTTGTGTGGATATATTGAATAATGTCTTATACACAGAGAATTATGGATACTGTTGCTGATCCTCCATGGAGATGTCTTTCAAACTTGCGAGCAACATGTGGTATCCTGGTTATAACAGTCCAATGGCTTGGTAAACTCTGATGATATCACAGAGTGAAAGAAGGATCTTGGCTCAATCTGCTATAGCACATTCATCCATGGCATCGAGGCGGGTGTTATAACAAAATTATCATGACTGGCATGTGTAGCCACTGAGTTCTCTAGCTGAACTATATCCCATTTGTCAATCTGTATTTGTTCTGCAAGTATTGTTTGGTTGTTCTGAAATAATGAAATTCGTCATGGAAACAGTAGAACGATAGATAGTACTAGTCATGAATAGGTGCCCAACCTCAAATGTCATTCTAGGATGTAGATATCATCTACAGTAATTTTTGTCAACATGCTCTAAAGGGGTCTAACCCCAAGGTTCCGATCTTGTTTAAACTTTATAATGGGCTCTAAGATACAGGATTGGCTTTGTGCTTAGCGAAAACATTATAAGTTTCCCTGAGTGAGCAAACGTAGAGTAGCAGTCCTCAGAGATGGGGATGTCACGCACAACCCCCTCTGAATGGTAGTTAAGTTTGACTTAGTATGGTGGTTAATGCTTTTTACCTGCAAAATATGGACAAGTCGATAGTTTCTCCGAATTCAGTGTTCAATCAATAGCTGACTCATGACATCCCAATTCGGGTTTAGGGCCAGAGTTTGATGAATGGTTGGGCAATTGCATAGCGCAGAACCAACTATACCACAAAACCTTGTTGCTATCTGAGAGGGCATTGATAGGGTTTCCCCAATAGCAACTCCCCGGTTACGTATGGCCCATGACCTCTGCTGCTGTGTCAACGGTAGGTAACATCACATGACCAAAAATTCCACACCAAACAGAAACAGCCAACTAACAACGCCTTGACTCAAATTATGCAGCAAATACCATTCCTCTTTCTCACACCCTTGAAAATCTGCTACCCACATCTCTTGATACTGGGACCTGCTCATGTGAGTGGCATCACTTTCTTCTACCCATGTAAGTGAGAAGAACCCCCAGGTACTTGTATATTCAAACAAGATTTTTATTCTAGTTTTATCTCGAAATCGCAACAGCACACTATAGGCTAACTCCTTATTGCAAAGTCCAAGCCCTTCAAGGCTCTGGTTTTGACGCAATTGTAAGACTCACCTCAGCCGCTTCTTCTTTCAACGCAAAAGTGACAAGCGGTTCTCCTCCATAGTTAATACCAAATATCTATCAACTACAGGAAAGAATGACTGCCGTGCCTGCCTAGCAAGTCGATGTCCCACCAACCCCCTCCCAAACCCAAAACACCACTTCCAAGTGCGCCACAAGACATACATTATTATCTTAGCCAAGGGCTAGAAACGGTAGAATACCAGCAATATCACAATCAGTAATTATTTACCTGTGCGATTGCCTCAAGATATTTTCTATGTCAATCCTGTTCAGTTGCGTGAACTGTGCCTCACTTTTTTTTTTAGCTTGTTAACAAGGCTGCAGGAAGGTTGCTAGACTATCTGTTACACTGACATTGTTCTAGTGGTTTAGGGTGTGGTGGGTTGCAGAGTAACCTAGCGTTTACCGTTGGTTAGGGTGGGATTGTGGCGCGGAGAGGGTAATTGCAAGATATTGTACCAAGGATGGGGGGATCTGCTATATATTCCATGGTCATTTTGATTTAATTGGAAGTTTAACACCCTTGGTAAAGGATTTGGTTGCAATAGAGGGAGTAAAGGAGAAGATGGGAGAAAAGAAGGGACAGGAAAACAGAATAGGTGTATGCAAGGAAGAAGTGAAAAGAGGTTTTCAGTAAATATGATTCAGCGAAGCTTTGCCAGCTATTGGCTAAGTTACCAGATTATCAACCGGAAACGGTATACACGACCATTCACGGTGTTAATTAGAGATTGCGTGACAAAGCGCCTGTTCGGTATCATATAAATTAATCCAGTTAACTTAGCTTTCATATATTACAACCCCTGCCAATAGAGTTAATCTCTGGGCATTTCATAGTGACTTATTGTAGCTAACTACAGGAGTATCACGGAAGCAGCATCCAGCCTGAACTCAAGGATTGCGTGACCCATTGGTTCTCTCTAGGTACTAGTGGAATATTGTTAGATATCAATTTCCTTCTCACTTCTTGCCTTTGGTTGCTACGACCCTATAGCATGAGCTGCAGTGTAACAGGTAACAACTTCTCTGGAGTTATCAAAATAAGGACTGGGTCGTCCTGAATATCGCTATTCTAAACTTGAGCTTATATGCAGGATGGTGCTAATTTCAACCACCACAAAAGGAGTACTATCACAACTAAAAGTATGGGTTGAAGATTGACTATTGTTCTTAGGCCTAAGCCTACATTGTAGTGATTGCTAAATACCATGGTGCCTATCTCATGACACCAATAATGCGACTCAAAGATACAAAGGTAAAGTAATTGTATAGGAATGAACTTAGATCATTGCATGAAGAGTCCTAACTACAGGCAGTTTTAGTTCTTTTTTTCACTTTTTTTTTTTTTTTTTCATAGCATATTCTTTGTTTAAGGTATAAAGCTCACATGCATCGCAAGGTAGGGTGTGGAAAAACCTTACCTCGCTGGACCATGGATCAACACCTGTACACGCAAGACCTCCTGGTATGGTCCTAACCGCAGATTTCTACCCACATACAAATAAACACCTAGCTGAATCAACAAGGTGAAAGCAAGAAGAAGGTAAGCAGGAAAGCATAGGAAAAACCCTTGATGTAGACTCCTGCAAAAAACAAAGTAAATGAAACCATAAATGAAAACCAATCCTAATACTCAAAGAGATACAAGACCAGGAACTAGCTATAACCAGATGTGACAGTTAACGGCAGCCATTACATCAACCCAACCAGCATTAGCAACAGCCAAAGAGACAGTGCAATACTCTGACAGAGCATAACCGGGAGGGCTTGTGACACTGGTGTTCAAAATGTGAACGCCAAAGGCACGATTTATTCTATGTGGATAATACTAGGCAAGTGCGGGGGGTGTTGTGTGCCACACTAAACGAGGAGGGTGATAGTAGTTGAGCAGATTGGTAGGAGTTCTGGTACTTAATTCTCTAAGCGAGGTGGGG
>QFET01011946.1:0-17958 GCA_003316355.1 Tuber calosporum | reverse complement strand
CATTGCTGGTATTCGATAGGGAGGGCCCGAGATTGGCTGGTATAGAATAGGTTTTCTCAAGCGAACATCCTCCCCGTACTGTAGCACAGATAATCCCATATTTCATCAGAAGGCGGGGGAATCGATTTATCCGTTGACGGAACTACTCGTACCGGTATCGTAGCGCATCTTTATAAGTTGTTGCCGCGGCATTGGATTCTTGTGATATCTGCTTGTGCTCTTTCAACCAGTCTTGGAGAAAGCACATGAAAAGTTGGTGAAAATCACTTGCACGCATTACAATAGGTGCCTCTTTTTTTTTTGTTTCCTTTCTTTTTTCTCGGAAATCCGCCCAATGGGGCGGGGGAGAAATTTATTGCCTACATTCCCCCCTGCTCCGGCACCGGTAAGTTCCGTTAAACATAATATGTCACTCGGAGAACCAGAACGGTGTGAGGATCACAGGAATATTGTGCGGTATCAGACAGTAATCTCTACATGATGCCGTGTCCAGAAAACAGTTGACCAACCGATCCATGGGGGCAGTTATCATATTGTCATCCTATCATATCTTCGCCTTCGGGGAAGGAGCGTGTTCCCCCGATATTGGTGTATTATTGTAGGATAAAGCAGGAATTGGTTCTTGGGCCTTCGCCCAAGCCCCACAGTACGCGTACTAGCACTGTGCTCGAGTACTGTTGCCAGAATTTTCTACCGAGCATATCCCAGGATTGCATCTAGACTACTGAATTCAATAGCAACAATACCAGCAATAATAATAATGATTGAAACCTCTCGTTTCTTGGCGTGCACGGACAAAATTTGTCTACAACTCGGAATTTTCGAACACAAAAAAACCAAGTCCCAAATGACTACTTGTACGATCGTTCTCGTGTAGCAAGACTTGCAGCTAATCGAGCAGGAGCTATCGTACTGTTTCACCTGATCTCCCTGAAGTGACTCGCACTCGAGCACGATGGAGGCGACGGCTCCGATCAGTTGCCCCGCGAAACCCAGGGGAAAGTCAAACGATTACAGATATCAATACAGTAACTCAGGATGTAATTTTATCACTGGTCAAATGTTAAGGGGCAAATAGAGAGAAAGAAAGGGAACTTGACAAGGCAGCAATAGCACTTTTCCTTGGTCACGACTTTTTCTCCGTTTTCCGCTTTGAGCAAGAAAGCACCCTTTTTGGCAGACTGCTCCCGAGAG
Organism: Tuber calosporum; assembly: GCA_003316355.1. NCBI lineage: Eukaryota > Fungi > Ascomycota > Pezizomycetes > Pezizales > Tuberaceae > Tuber > Tuber calosporum. The sequence goes on along the minus strand of QFET01011946.1, from coordinate 16,764 downwards.
GAGACACAATATCTCTTGGACATAGCACAATGCCGGTATCGTACTGACACTATTTTGTCACAAAAACGGTTGTGTAGAAAGCTAGGCTCTAAATTGTGAGTTACAAGTTCCCTTAGGTCATGGGGACGATGGTTGACACAGACAGAAAAACAAAAAAGTCAATGGATAAAAACGACACCGGCATTCATACACTTCAAAGTTAGACTATCGCAGCACAGAACCCTGTGACCTGCTATGGAAACACATATGGCATAAAATACCCTCCGTAGCACCATGCGTTGCACAACCCCCCTTATTAATTGGATTTGGGAGGCTTAAGAAATAGGAGGCTCCTAGCTTCTGACGAAAAACAAGGGCGGAACATAGCAAATGAATGCAAGATCTACTCAAGGGACTACGTTGCTGGTAGAGCTAGATCTCCACCTCACTGTCTAGGACCCTTCTCCTTTCCAGGTACATCTCCAAATCTTCTAACTCCCAAGGGATACCAGGTCTTCCCCCCCTCCATTGCCTTCTCTGACTCTCAATGAACTCCTTCACGCCCTTCATACAAACCACTAAGAACCCCAATTCCTCTCGTTCACAATCAAATATATCCCACCACGCAGCCGGCAATTTAACTTCGCATTCCCGAGCCCCTATATATACCGCAGCAACAGCCAAAGAGTTTGGTTGATGTGTTAGGTATAAAAGACTTGGCGAAAGCAACGCATCTGTCAAGTACCCGAACGATTTCTTCACAACCTCCGCCGAGAGAACCGAGAGTGACTGTATATAGTTTATGCAAAGGGTGTAAGGTAAGGAGAGATGCGTTTGAAATCCACAGGCTTTAAGGATTTCGGCTTCGACATTCAGTAGGCGTGTTCGCTTGTTGTAGTATTCCTGCTCTGTAACATAGTACTCTTGCGGAGGTGTTAATTCTTGGCCGGCTACCGGGGCTGGGGAGATCGGCGAAGGTGATGGGGCACTAAGTAGATAGGTAGTCACGTTGATGATGTCTCGAGGCTTCGCCGGATGTTCCGTGAGCTTCGAAGATAAGAATATTGCGGCGTGGCAGGCGTCGATAATGGCACAAGAGCGCATGCTGTATAAAAGGTAGAAACGTTGGAAAAGAACTACTGCCGTAGCAACTGTCTTTTGCGGCCTATGACAAGTTAGTAATTGGGTGGTGGCATAGACGAGGTGCAAATGGCAGAGGGAGTAGAATAACATACAATCGCAAAAGGATGCCAGCACTCTGGATGAGCTCGCTTCCTGCCCATCTCAATGACGTCTCTAGGTCGGCTGGGATCCCATCAGCCTGGCCCGGGGAAGAGGCAAGCTGATCCGCTGTTGCAAGGGGGTTGCAGAGAAGAGAGGCCATGTTGATTTGGTTTGTGTAAAACAAGATGGGGCAGCAGCTATGTACAGTAAACTTGCCGTTAGGAGGGTTGAGGAAAAGTGAGGCTCTGCGATAGGGTCACCACGTTGCTTGGAATGGTGAAAGGACAGGGCTAAGGTCTGATGTAGGTTCTTATATCATATCATACGGTACTCGAGTAATACCGGTATTATGATATGATAACCAAATACGATGCCCCCTATTGCAGATGCCTTTCTTTTCCTTGTGCCAGTGCTAGTAATTGGTGTGCGTTGCAGATACGATAGAGAGCTCTCTATACATACTCGTACCTTTTCCAGGGAAATACCAGAGAACGAAGCCCGAGTGATTGGGAGATGGGGTGTCATAATATCGGCACTCCAGTATCATACAGTAGCCGCCAACGGCCCCCTAAGCCCTAGCCCAGACGAGAGCGCATTCTGGGGGTTTCGTTTTCCCTTGGCTTTGTCATCAGTCAGTCTACCCTCGGAAATTTTCTCGGGCCATGTTCGGATGCAGGGGAATAGAGCACGTGACCGCCTGTACCGAAAGTCACTGTTTTCTTTGCTCACTCCCTCTTGTTTACATATTCGCAACCTTTTGGTTTTCGGCCCAACAAATTTTAATCTAGGCATCATGGGTGGAAAAATCCGCAGCGGACCTCCAAAATATCCCTTTTGGTTCGGGGGCAGTGCGAGCTGTATGGCAGCTTTTTTTACACATCCTTTGTAAGTGTTTTCACTGCATTTGCCACGAGAATGAAATAGCTGACATTGAACAGGGATTTAGTCAAAGTATGTGCTTCTAGTACAGTAGCTCTAGGTCCATGAAACCTCTTCCCTAATACACTACCGCAATTTTTTAGGTTCGCCTTCAGACTGTGTCTAAGGCTCCCGGGGCGCAAGTATCAATGGTTGGGACATTCTTCAACGTTGTGCGTCATGAGGGTCAGAGGAAGCTGCTCCCTGTATTTTAATCTGGGTTTTAAGCTCTGGCTAATGTTCGTGGGGCCATCGTGTGATTGTAGGACCAATTGCGGTTTATAGTGGGGTAAGCCCTGGTACAAGCCTCCTGGGAGAATACTTTAGACCTGTTTTCTAACACCCTTCCGAAGCTGTCTGCAAGCATCCTGAGGCAAGGTTTGTGCCTTCTCTCCAGACGCAAAATTTAATTACTCACCATTTGGCTTTTCAGCTACGTATTCCACAACAAGGTTCGGTGTCTATGCAAAGATGAAGCAACACCTCTCCCCGAATGACGAGGGGCTGCCTTTTCTTAAGCTGTCCGTTATGGCGGCAGCCTCCGGCTGGTAAGGGAGCTCCTGATAGTCTATGACCCATGCTTCATGACTTACAGTCTCTAGGGTAGGTGGCGCTGCAGGTAATCCTGCGGATATTATAAATGTTCGCATGCAGCAAGATCGTGCAAATCCTCCGGCCCAGCGTAGAAATTACCGAAATGCAATAGATGGAATTATGCGTAGGTGGTTATCTGAATTTTTGCCGAAATATTGGTTACTGCTGATACCGGGACAGGTATGGCTCGAGAAGAGGGCGCTGGCTCCTTGTTTCGTGGGATGTGGCCGAATACTCTTCGAGCTGCTCTTATGTCCACTTGCCAACTTGCCACCTACGACCAGTTCAAAGCGCAGCTTATGAAGCTCTCGTTCTTTGAGGACGGATTGGTTACTCATTTCAGTTCTAGTTTGATGAGTGGGCTTGTTGCAACGACTGTCTGTTCGCCCGTGGACGTCATCAAGACCAGAATTATGACGTCCCATGATTCTCATGGTGCTGTGCATCTTCTTGCCGATATCACTAGAAAGGAGGGTGTATATTGGATGCTCCGAGGATGGGTTCCTTCGTTCATCCGCCTAGGGTATAGTCTAGTTCTTAACGAATGCTTCAATAGAATTTGTGGTCACTAACTTATGAAAAAAGGCCCCAAACAGTGCTAACATTCATAGCACTTGAACAGCACCAGAAAGTCTGGCGGTTGATGCACGATGATAGACATGAAAGTTTAACTTGTTGACAAAGTTTTAGTTGTATTTCCTGGCCTCTCCTAGAGTCCTAATGAGTTTGGAGATTGCACATATACGGCATCACATCCTGGAGCATTGTATTTTGAACCTATTAGATTGCCCTTGCTTCATTTTTTTTTTTTCATATTTTGGCTTTTCTTGGGTTTCGTTTGCTGGTTAGCGTTTTCATGGTTCACGGTATCGATAGTCTTGCTGTTTTCGTGGCTTCTCTATTCGGCATCTCCTTTTGTTTGTTTCCTCTGTTGTTTGAGGGGGTGGTGGGTTCATAGATTATCACTCAAATCGCAGAGTGAGTGGATGTATGATAGGTCGAGGATTTCATCGGAAAGAACAATATCGGTATGGAATGCCGTATCTTTGCACGAATTCTACCGAGGAATTAGTTTCCTAGTGACAATAAATGTCCCTATGTAACTTATCACGTAGCCTCCAACGCTTCTCTCGGGAATACAAGCCAGAAAAGCAAATGAAAGTACTCTAGTCAAAAGGCGCTCAACTCGCACAAATAAAGCCTCCTAATCGCACCTATTGTATATACAGAACGGATATCACAACAAAATAGTGCCGTACCGGCGGGTATTAATCGAACTAGTCTCTCCCTAGCCTTTCGCTGCCCCCCTTCTCTCTCCTTCCCGTGAATCTTGTTACTCGAGTACTCGCGATGGCCCCATAACGGGAATCAACCCTTGTGATAATCTTATTTCGGCGTACTTGTCGTCCCCGTCTGTTGCAGTTGAGCCTCCATCTGGTCCAGTCGTTTGGACATGGCCTCGATCTTCTCGAAAATCTCGCTAGAAACCGATGCGAATTTTGCGCTGAGGCTATTTAAGAGATCATCGACAACAGCTGTGAGTTCGGCTGGTGCTTCTTCGGAGGCCTGGGGCGTTCTGGTGAGTTAGCTGCTTATATTATTTTGGGGTGGGTAAGATGCAGTGTGGCCTTACAGCGGAGCTCTCTTGTCCGTTGGAAGGGAGTTCACCCTTGCCCTGGGTGCTCATGGTTGTGGGTGGTGTTTTGGGTTTTTGTTTCTGTATGGAGCTGTGGTTGTGTCCCACCGGCTGCCGTATGTAGTCTAAAGTTACAGTATGATGCTCGAGTAGTTTACGCTGGGTGTGTGGTCGAGTTTGGTGTTGATGGTCTGAGCGTCAGTTGAAAGGGCAACCAGCTTCAATCAATTTTATTCCTAACCAGCTTGACCCCGCCCTTGAAACTACTCGTGCTGTGCCGTAACTCAACCTTTCTAGTCCACCACCCCACTAAACATACTATTTGAGCATCGACAGCAGCTCACATACGCCACGAAAACTGCCCCCGCAGAATTCTAGGGCTCCTATAGCTCTAGTGGAATAAACGAACACATAACAAGATGGTAAGAATCTGGACAATACTCCCCACCCGCAGCGGGGGTTCAAAATCTAATCCTACCTCTTAGGCATCCGAAGCCCGTCTCTACACCTTCTCCCCTGAGACCCTCAAGGACCTCCGGAAATTCCGCCTGAGCACTTCCCGTGCTTCTAAACCCCAGGGCGTAATATGTGCCCTCCCTCTCTCGCCTTTTTGCCCTTCATCTGCCGTGCTAACCCCCACAGACATGATCGACAAAGAAACTTTGGAGATCAAGCCCAAAGACGACGAGGCAGAGGTTTACACCTCCCTAGCCGAGATACCTGATGGCCTCCCCGACAATGCCCCGCGCTTCATCCTTCTCTCCTACCCGGTCACACTCAATTCCGGCCGAAGAGCGACGCCGTACGTGCTACTATATTATATGCCCGCTACAGCCAATAATGAGCTCAAGATGTTGTATGCTGGGGCAAAGGAGCTGATGAGAAATACTGCTGAAGTGAGTAAGGTACTTGAGGTTGCAGATGAGGAGGAGATTCTGCAGGTTGAGGAGATTTTGAAGGGGTGACTGGCGTTGTGCTGGCCCATCTCGTTGGAGGATATTGGTGTTTTTCTTTTTTCGGGTTCGTGTATGAGGTCCGCGCCCTCGGCCCTTGTTCGGCGGGGCGAGTGGGAATTATACCTTCCTGCAAGGTGGTGTTGGGCTGTTGTGATATGCACCTTCAGTGAGGTTTTGATCTGCGTGATAAAAGAGTATGATTCGCACACTCGTGGAATTATGAGCTCATATTTAGCCTATGCTCCTGGGGTAATAATACATATGTACAGTACGGCAACACCTACGAACAGCCGGTATAGCTCCTGGGGAATATCTGGGCGAGAAGCATGTACAGAGAGTGTCAGGAAATCACAGATTCTCCAGGGCTTCCTTGGCCAAGTCCCATGCTCCAAGGAATATAGCCCCTCCAACGGAAATCCAGATGACCCTTGGCCCGACCCCCTTGAATAACGCTCGGGCACCTTCTTCCTTCACTATATTACGTAGAATTGATAGTGCTGGCTCTTTCTTCAATACCCAATAGAGAGCTGTTAGAAAGCCTATAGGAATACCAACGGTGACAGAGCGCGTACCTTCTTACCCAACATCAACCTCGTCTTCAGCACGTCCAAAGGTGTCGTTGCCGCCGCCGCCACACACCCGGACAGGCTCCCGCACAGCGCACTCTCACCGGCGTTGACCTTTCCCCCCTTCCTTGTGCTCCTCCATCTCTTCATAGCCTCCCACAAGGGGAACTGAATAGCCGTAAACGGAATCTCCCGTATAATCGTAATCCCCCACCCGCGATACAACTCCATCCAAACCCTTCCAAGCCCTCGGTTCGAGGTGAAAATATTCCTCAGCGCCGTCCAAGAACTCGAAAACTGCGACGCTTGTGCCCGCTGCTTGACAACCTCTGTGGGTACACGAACAATGCATGCTGCTATCTCGCCGAGCGAGGCCGCGAGCATATGGTCTACTGTTGTCACTACTCCGACTGTATCATGCCCGTGAGGCTGGTGACGGTGGGCAAGGGCGGATTTTGTAGCTTCGTAGGTTACGAAGAAGAGCGCGGCTCCGGGGGCTGAACCAGCGATTACTGAGCCGACGCCTTTGTAGACTCCACTCCAGCCGCCGTTTGCAAAGAAGCCACCCGAGGATTGGAGGCGGGTTTTCAAGGTGTCGAGGGGATAGAGGGATAAGTCTACGGCTGTGCCGGCGAAGCCGCCGGCCTGGGTTTTTTGTGAGTGATGGCTAAGACGGAAGGGGGTGAATTGACTTACAATGAGTGAGCGAAGATATGGAGACGCAAGGAAGGGTTGGGACGGAGGATGGGAGTCCATTTCTGCTGTTAGGGGGGAGGAATTGTTGTGGTGGTGGGAATTAGGTTACTGAAGCGTGACGGAAACGTGGCGGGAAGGTGGTGGGGGAGGCTCCGTGGGGGGTCGCGTCGTGACTCGGCGTTGTAATTGGGAGGTATCAGATGAAGTTCCCTGGGGGACGTTCGATTCATTTCTGCTGCCGTGGCAACCGCAACGTCCAGTACCAAGCGAGCTTGGAGGACACAAAGCTCACTTTATTGGGAAGTGTCACCCAATGGCACGGCTCAGTTCTATTTCGCTCTCCGAGTACGCTGAATTCATTCACCGATTATGGCCTGGGGCCGGGCTCCCCTCACGGCTGGGTAAGTCACAGCAGCCACTCGGAGCTTGCTTTGCTCGAGTACATTGCCCCACCGCTGACTTACATACCCAGGCATTGCCCTCAGCGGCGGTGTAGACTCAATGGCGCTCGCGTATTTAACCTCCCGTCTATTCTCCTCTCATAAAAAAACCCCTAGCGCAATCCACGCCTTCATAGTGGACCACAGAGCCCGCCCCGAGAGCATCGCCGAAGCGCGGTCTGTTGCACAGCTCGCAAGGGAAACCTACGGCTTCACCGCCCACGTTCTGCCCCTGGCCTGGACCCTCTCGCCAACCGACCTTTCGAATGGGTTCGAAACTCGTGCCAGGACTGCACGGTATCAAACACTTGGGAGATCGTGTGTGGAACATCAAGTGGAGAAGTTACTGCTCGCGCACCATGCTGATGATCGGGCCGAGACGGTGCTAATGCGGCTGCTGGCTGGGGGCAAAATGCAGGGACTTGCGGGGATGAGGGCTGTTGCTCGAATTCCGGAGTGTGGGGATATATTTGGGGCCGAGAAGGTGGTTGTTGGGAGGCCACTTCTCGGGGTCGAAAAGGTGGGTTTGGGCCCGATGTGGTTTGGGTGGGAGTGGTTCTTATTTTTTGTGGCTATAGGGAAGGCTACGAGCTACTTGTTTAGAAAACGAAGTGCTTTGGTTTGAAGATAAGACGAACCAAGACGCGACGTTGACTCGCCGGAATGCTGTACGGAAGCTGCTCAGTGCATCACCGCCGAAGCTACCCCGGGCGCTGCAGAGACCTTCGTTGGTTGCGCTCGCGCAGAGAGCAGAGGCGAGGAATAAGTCTATAAAAGACCAAGCCCGCATGGTTCTAAAAGAAGACTGCAACCTCTCCTTCGACCCCGCCACTGGCTCTCTACAGCTCCAACTACCGCCAGAAATATGCGGCATCCAACCCCGCGTCCTTCAAAATCTCCTGGTCCAAGTAGCTGAAACCGTATCTCCCCTCCCCCGAGCCGAGGCCCAAAGCCTACAAACCGCCTTCAAAAACATCCTTTCAGACCAGCGAAAGCCATTTACAGCAGCAGGTCTAAAGTGGACCTACCTCTCGGGAAGAACCTGGTTCTTACAGAGGCAGAATTACACTTCAAAATCCCGCAACCTCTGTAGAACAGCCTTTATCGATAATAACCCTGGCTGGACATCCTGGCGCCTCTGGGATGGGCGCTGGTGGGTCAGGCTCTTCGTCCCAAATCCTTCTCATCCAGCGATTTCTATTCAAGCGATGGAAGAAAGAGATATAGGGCCCCTAAGGGAGAAAGCTGCGCAGTTAAATATGGCGAGACAACTTGAGAAAGTACTGAAGGAAGAGTTGAGAGGTGACATGAGATTTGTTATTCCTGCGGTGTATTGTCGTGGGGAGGTTTTGGGGTTGCCGAGTGTAGGGCTGTGGTTTGGGGGTGGGCCTGGTGAGGAAGGGGTGAAGTGCGAAGTTATGTTCAGGGGGAGAGGTGGGTTTGTGTAACGTGGGTGAGGGGACTGTTTTGGGGGCTGGCGCTTGGGATTGGTGTTCGTTGAACCTATACTCGAGGAGTTTGGGCATAGAGGAGATCGTACGGTATGTGGGTAAGTTTTACAGATTTCTCCACTTAGAAGAGGTATACCGGTAATCGAGTGTTTGTACTCTGGTGGAGCTCGGGGCACTGGGGACATAAGACATCACTCGTTGGAGCTAATCATTGTTGCTGGATCAGTTGTAGATATTCCTGTCGAAGTGTACGAGCACTCGAACACTAGTAGTTAGCTTAGCAGTATCCTATCTGGAATAACTGGAATAAGCCTATGGTACTGCTAATGCCCCGCTTAAAGGGTTTCTGGTGCAACCTCCAACCTAGGATTTCACTCAAGGTAAACAAAAAAATCCGAAGCCGCCAATGACGAGACAGTCCGTTACAGTATTGTGAGATCCTCGAGTCTCGGGGGTGGCGGCATTGCTTGCCTTCTTAGCGGTGTTTTTCCCCGTCTTGGTGGCTTCGCCTTTTATCAATTCCACCACCGTTCTGAGCTTCATGATACCATGCCTCTATTTGCTTTGATTGTTTGTCTTATGGCCACAGTTTCTATTTCAGGCTAAGCCTGGTTTCGGGCACAAGCACACTCCAGAATTTTATGCAACTGTCCCTGTTTTTATACAGCCACTCTCGCGACGCCGGAAGAGATTGTATTAATTCCTCTGCGATCAGCATTACATGTACTCGTGCCATAGGAGTACTACCGGTATCAGACGCATGGTTGACCTGCGGTGCACTGTGAAAAATAGTGTGTTGGCCACTTCCGTGATGGGTCAATAGACCCTGTTCTGTGTCTTGTAGATCCCCCGCATCGTACAAGCAGTTTTATTTTTTCAGAAGGCTCCCATCGGCAACTCTTGGGAACTTGTGGGAAGGGAAGCCAGGAGGCGCAACCTATCACTCGTGTCACCTGGTCAATAAAATGATTGAAACTCGTGTCTCCAGAAAGCAACATCCCTTCAAATCAAATTGATATTCCACCCGGTTGGGTTTACCAATTCTTGGCATTCGTCACTCCCTGTTCTCCCGGGATACCGCAAACCTCGCCGCCCCCGCCAACGCTTAGCTCTTCCGCAAATCTCACTGAACCCTTCCCTTGAACCCCCTCCCCCACTACAAAACTCTGCCAATTGCGATAGCAACAACGGGAAGAAGGGGAAACCCTGAAATCAGAATGTCTAAGAAAACGGTTGTGGTTACTGGGGCGACGGGACTGTTGGGGAGGCAGTGTGTTAAAGCTTTTGAAGGTGCTGGATGGAACACTGTCGGGACCGGTGAGTTTTGGTGGTGGGTTGCGTATTTGGGTTAGGTGGTGTAGAGCGCTGATGGGCGATTGGCGAGTAGGGTTTTCCAGAGCAAATCCTCCGGCGATTCTGAAGGTGGATTTGGGGAATGCGGGGGAGGTTGTTAGGTTGTTGGAGGAAGTGAGGTATGTTTTTCTTTAACCAGCTGTGATGCGGGAAAGCTTGTTCTCATGTGATGTCTTGTGGATAGGCCGAAGGTGGTGGTTCACTGTGAGAATACCCCCCCCTATTGCATTTGCCTGCGTTTATCTGATACAGACCCCGGGAGCTAGGTGCCGCAGAACGCTTCCCCGACAAATGCGATGCCGATCCCGAGGGCGTCGAACGACTGAACGTAATTAAACTCCCAGTCGACTGATATTTATTCAAGATGCTCATTCATGCATCTATGCATGAAAAATCCAGGTTCAAGCATCAAACAGCCTCGCCCAAGAATGTGCGAACAGTGATGTAATTATAATCTACATATCCACGGACTATGTTTTCGACGGGAAACCCGGTGCGGCTCCGTACGAGGCTGACGCCCCGACCAACCCGCCAAACTTTTACGGAGAGACCAAGTTGGCTGGCGAACAAGCTGTCCTTAGCGCATGGAAGAAGAGCGTGGTGCTTAGGGTTCCGGTGTTGTATGGTGAAGTCGAGGAGAATAAGGAGAGTGCAGTTAATGTGCTCCTTGATACGGTTTGGAATAAGGCCGGGAAGGGAAGGGTTGAGATGGATCATTGGTCTATTCGGTATCCTACGTGAGTCATGGTGGCCATGCGGCGGAGTCTAGATCCTTAGAGTCATAGGGGGGCAGCCACTAAACCATTCTACAGGAATACATCTGATGTAGCGCGGGTTCTCAAGGACGTAGCTGGTGAGCGTGAAGAAGCATCCCCTGCTACTGCTGTCAACTTTGCTGAAAAGAACTTCTCAGAGAGATATACGTCGACAGATAATATCGAATCTCTTCCCAGGATCTTGCAGTTTAGCTCTGAGGACCGCATGACAAAGTTTTTCCCTTTTGAACTTCTACCCTTCACGATAATTTGCTTACATGTCTGCTTGTTAGGTACGAAATCTGCCAAAAGCTCTCCGGAATTGCCGGTCTCTCCATCGACCACATAGCCGGAAATGACAAGAATGATCCCAACTCAGCTGGTATGACCTGTCGTTTTTTTCTGTATGTCGGATACGGTGGAGCTAAGTCAAGAAACTGCGAACAAAAATACAGTGGCGAGACCTTATGACTGCCATTTATCCACCAAGGTTCTTAAAGATCTCGGCATCTCAGTTGATACTGTCCCTTTCGATGCTTGGTGGTGCGCATACTCCTCTCCATCTCATTGCTTTATACGTCATTACAAAATCTGGTAATATCACTATCACAGGCAGCGACACTTACGCGCTTTTAAGCATTGAATATAACCAACGAGAGGCCCGAGGTGTGATCCGGAGGGTAGGCAATTACATCCGGAGATCGCTGTATAGAGAGCTGAAACGGCATAACAATATCATTGTGATACCTTGAGACTTTCTCCTTGTGACCAGAATGTCTTGCGTGCTCCGTGAACCAGGCACTCCCTTCTTCCAAGGAGTGAAAACTATCACTACTTGTATGATAGAAAGGGAATCCTGTACGTGTAAACGACCCCGGATCAGCACGGTAGTATATAATAAATCGACCTATAGTGTAGGCTCCCCAACCACATTAGCGCAGCACCATCGAATATCACTCGCTGAGCCCCCATCAGCCATCCACCTTTACCAACGGCCACAGCAGTAGCAGACCTGACGCCACAGGGGGGGCACATGTACTCTATAACTATGCCCGCACGCAAACCGCCTCAGGGTTTCACGCCACTCATACCTAATGTATCATACATGAAACTCCTCACCTACCACTATCCTCCGTTACTGTGAAAGCGAGGAAGAAATGTGTCACCTTGAAAAGCCACGGTCAAGTTTTTTTTTATTGATTGAGTTTCCTGTGGCGTTCGCTTACTCTAAGTTCACGATGGGCATAGGAATGACGATCTGGCCGTTTCGGGGATCGATTGCCTCTTGGATTGAAAAAACCTACTTGTACTAGACTATAACTCCCCCCCTCCATCTGGACACCTCTGTGTGCGAGCGCAGTAACCGTAAACTTGCGGTTGGATATTGCGCTATATCGGGCCATGTTACAGTATTCCACGAGACCTGCACAAGGGTCTGTCCTATCCATTCTTTCATATCGGGAGAGAGAGGCGCTTCTTCCCTACTGAACTGCACTATACCGCGCTTCCTTTATTCTCTGGCGCTACTTACTCGTGATGGCTGTGCTGCGCTGTGTTATTGGAGGAAGCTACCCTTATAAGCTAAATTCGAAGGCATAACTTTCGGTACTACCGTATCCCCCTCATCTCCCCCGTGGTAAAGCACATAGTGTAGGCCAGATGAGTTTATATTATCCCCGTCCAGAATTGCTTGATAGCATGAATTATCGGGATCCAACTTCTATCTGTGGAACTAGTGGGTGTGTTTCATCAACTAGCCCCCCCCCTCCCCAACCTAGAGCGATTGTTTTTGTGGTCTCACGTATATAGGAATCGAGAGATACGAGTCTCCGGGCACTCTATTCAGATTCTGCTCCGGTGAAGAAGTTATGGTTAAGAGGGAATGGGAGTACTTACAAGTATACAGCAGGACAGTAGTAAGTGAAGTGGAGTGTGAAATATTTAAAAGGTGGTTTATATTCTCCCATTCCAAGACGTTTTGGGATCATAGTCAAACAGTTGTAGTAGTGGTAGTTCGTCGATCGATAGTCACTCTTTGAGGGCGTGTCTGGTTACCAAGGTGTTTCGAAACCTTCATAATGGGAAAATGAGGGTTGCAACAAGAAACTGCAATAATGACAAGTTGATGGTTTGGGCTACATCTAATGACAGAGTGGCCTGTCTGGTCACCTTCAACTAACAAAAGGCCCACGAGACCTCGAGGGGAAGGGGGGGGGGGGGTTGGTGTGGTGAGCTCGATTGTTATGATTTAGGTTGTGCACACGGTGAGTAGTAGTGCACCTGCCTGGTGAATAGCAGGGCATTCACTGTGCAAGTAGCTGCAGAATGTAAAAAAAAAACCTAACCCATAAAAACGCTAAGAAATCAACACAGGTTGGCAAAAAAAAATATAAAGGATCCTTTTTGATTATAGAATTTCGCTTTTTATCACTATTCCACCATTTCCCTATTTCTTACACTCTTTACACACAAACACCATCTTTATTTTTATTTCTTAGAATTTCGCTTTTTTTTTTTATCCACTATCCCTGAATATCTTCTTTTGTCTTATTTGGTATTGTTTTCACTCATTTTATCTATTGCTTTGATCACATATTTTGCTTATTTTTAGTAAAATTTCCTGTTATGGCTAGTTCTAGTACTTCTGCTATTGCCCTTGATCCTGTTACTCTCAGACCCCCTAACACCACCCAATCTACCCCTGTTCATATTACACAGACCTTTTCCCCAATACAAAATACCCCCTCTAGTCCTACCAGAGGCCCCTCCCCTGAGAATGGGAGTACCACATTTTTTAGGGTTAGGTATATGAAAAAGGTTAGGGATGTGGAATTGAGAGAGGGGAAAACTGCTAAGGACTTGACATGGTTAAGAATAGCAAATCAGGAGGCAATTTTAGGGTACACAAGGGGTGTGGTAGTGGAAAGGATGTGCAAACAGTGTGAGCAGAATGGAGGACCTTTTGCAGAGTGTGTCACTGTGCTTGGAGAATATACTAAGCCATGCACAAAGTGCCACTATAATAGTCATATTAAACAGTGTTCATTCTATGCAGAGAAAGGTAAGTGTATGAAAATTTCTTTACATAACTATGGTAATCTTTTACACTATTTTGTAGGCAAAAGAAAACGTTCTTCTTCACTTGAAATCCTTGCAGATTCAGATACCGAATATGTACTAACATATACTAAGGTTGCATGTACTAGGAAGGGAGGTAGAGGGGCTGAGTTTGGAAAACATTGGAATACCATAATGATTGAAGTGGTGGAGTGGCTAGCATTGTGAGGGATTTGATTATTGCGAAAGTCCTTGGATTGCATAGTATGCTTTTTGGTCTAATTTGCTGTTGAAAGATTTTTCCTTTGCACTTTAATTTTTAATATTACACTTTTAATATTACTTAATAAAAGTTTTATATTGTGAGAATATTTGATTTTATTTAAAAAGGATAAGTGTAAAGAGTTTCAAATATAATATATCTTATATTGAATAATAGGGTGCAAATATGCAACAATTTTATTATCAAAAGATAAATGCAAAAAAAGTAATTGAGTGTAAATCAATAGTGAAACAATTCAAAATGTACTAATTAGGTGCAAAACAGTGAAATTAAAAACATTTCTGAAAAGAAGAATATATCTTGAAATAGAACTAATATTTATTTAATAGAAAATTGGGGTAGTTGTTTTATGGAAATAATAGGGTGCAGAGTTTGGCATAGAGTTTACAATAAGGAATGCTGAAGTGCTTCAGGATATATAATATTATTTGTAGATATGGAGGTATTCGATGCAAATAAGGCCTTTATTTCATCCAAGTTGCTAACTCAACTTAATACAACATAGAGCTGACTATGACAGAATGCTGATACTCGAAGATCAATTTCATCAATTTCAAAAGACTGGTCTTGGGACTGGTTTACTTGGTCATTCCAAAAGTATCCGGAAATGTGGAACTTAGCCTTTACAGCCATGACATCCGGCTGGACATACATGAGCAAAAAATATTACAAGTATTAGCTGATGAGTAGATAAATTACAAGGAGAAAGAGCAAAGAAAACTATAAGAAAATAAAGCACTAGCTACAAGCTATGGATCATATTTATTGCCTCTACCATGCACCATACATCTTGTTATACTGAAGGGCAGTTTGGAGATTTTGTTGTTAATATCTGCAACATTAATCTTTGCCCAGTCGACCTTAAGAACTGATTTCATTTCATTGGGTATGCTGATTTTCTCTTCTCCTTAGCAGCAAAGAATTCTTGACCTCATTAAGCGTTATATGTGCTCAATGTAATTAAAGTGGGAGAAATTTGGCGGCCAGTTGACTTGAGGTATTTTTGCTTACTCTTGCTCGCAATTAGTGAAGTCAGAATCATGCGAAGGCATATTATCTTCCATCAATCAGAAATTGGTACACATTATTATCCTCTCATAACAAGCCGGCCAACAATAGGCTGGCAAAGATAAGTAACCTTCCTTCAGGAATAAAAAAGCTTACCCTCCCATACCTTTATTGGCTTGAAAATAAATATCTTTCCACAAAAAGATTGTACTGTTTTAATATTCCTAATAGTTCCCCTTGCTGTTAAGGGGTAATTCTGCTAATGTCTGTAGTTCATTTTTTTGTAGGCTGCTCCACTCTGCTAACTGCTTCAACTCGACATTTAACCTATTTGTTTCTGCCTGCATTTCTTTATTTATATTGGCAATTTCTTCCTTTGCCTTCTTCTTCCCCTCCTTTATCAACATTGGCCATATATAAAATAGCTCTTTCCAATTCCATCCAATTCCCCTACAGCATATTACGGAGATACTACTTGGTTTTTTTTTTGTACCAATATAATTGTAATGCTAGTTTTCACAGTTATCGTACCAGACAAAAGAGAGACCAAAAAGAGCAACAACTTCGATTGACATCTCGCCTAAAAACATGTAATCTGGCCATTCAACTGCGCGACACCATGTAGCTCTCAAACAGCATTAGTTCTAGCAATATCTGAGTTAGGATTATACTAGAATTGTCATTTTAGATGTTTAACTTCAACTCAGCTGTACAAGTAACATATGGAATTATACTTACTAGGAGTTTTTATTTATGCTTAGAGCTTAAAATAGGGTTGAACTCTTCCTGATATGCATGCAGACTACATAAGACCAAGGCTTGATAGATTGTCCCATTACCCACATATGATAACTCTGCCCCTCTGCAGATATCTACAAGCTTCAAGCTTTATTTGCCGCATTTTAAAATCCTGTTTAATGGTTCCTACAGTGTGGTCCTTCTCTTCTTCAATAGGGATTCAGGCTGAGCAGAGCGCATATCTGGTTTCAAACTTTGTGAGTCTACCAACTCAAGCAAAAACAAAAGCGGTTCTGAATTTTGACTATTTCTGAGTCGGATCTGTCGGGTATAGTCTATAGCATATAACCAGATATTATTTGCTGTTGAGATTGAGATATTGGTGAGTTGTTGAATTTCGTGAAACAGGACAGGATTGGGCAGACTTTGAAGGGTTACGATTACTGCTCTCTGTCTTAGAGTAATTACTTTCTTTGAATTAACAACAGTTAGTCCTCATATACATCTCTTAAGTAATAGAAACTAGATATATGCAGATACTTACCTTGTTTTATCCCCGCACATGTTATTGTTATTCAGATAGGGTTTACACTGAAGTTGTCAGGTTGCAACAAACTGCTGGGTGAAAGGTTAAATAAGGTAGATGAAATTATCTTGGCAACTTGAGGCCAAGCCCTCACTCCAAATTTCCAGATACTTGTTACAAACCTATCCTTAGTCTGCCGGACAAGGCACACCATCTTCTTCAACTGCAACAGGTAACGATACGTACCGCTGGTCTTACCGCTCGTTAGGTCTCGTAGCCTTACGTCGCCATGGGAATGCTGAGTCCTCTCACTCTTAGCCCTTGCGACTGCTCCTTAGCGATACGTTCCTTGAATCACCTTTTGGTCAGTGATATAAACAGATGGTCGTAATAAGAATAAAGTATAGATTGAACTAATAGGTAAAATATAACATAGGAAGTAACTTTGGTAATTGCGTGAAGAGCTAGCTATCTATGTCTGTGACCCTCCTTATATAGGCGCTCTTCCCACAGCCCTAACCCTGCTGACTTTACTATGAGTCACCTCTTTACTATGACTGCCGCGTGAGTCATAGTATAACAAA
>QFET01011945.1:0-38255 GCA_003316355.1 Tuber calosporum | reverse complement strand
TTACCCGAGCAATCCACAGGCCCTGAAGTTAATTCCGGAAGGGCCATGTGTCAGATGATCCCTCAGTGGAGAGGGGAGCTCTCTTAACGGTCGGTGTATGGGTGTCGTTGGCTTTATAATTCTACTTAAGTAAACGCGAGTGGCACTCTACTCTGATAACCAACGATCCTCTCGAGAAGACTTGAATTGAGGGAAGCTCTGGCTTAACGATATTAAGTTTTATCATTTGATTCAATTATTTTTATCCTTACCTTCTGTGAACTTTGCGTTGAGTCTTTTGGTGCGGTCGCAACCTTAGGATCCATCTTCCTATAGGGTGCCCCCGTTACAGCTATTGGGGGACAATCGTTTCAAGGAAGTAGGCCGTGGCCCACTGGTATCGATCGCAAAATTCATCTAATCTCTCAGAGTTATTATTTACATCTTCGTCCACTTCTTCCTCCGGTAGAGTTTCCTTTTCCATTACTATGTCCCAGCAATTATATATAGTAAGGACATATTCCGAGATATCTCGCCAGGTCCGATAGTCATCAGGGCCAGTGAGCTTTGGGATAGAGCTCAATTTGTAACTCGGTGCCCAACCACGTTTGGAGTTGTTGGTATAAGGTCTGGGGTTTGGTGCAGGAGTTTCAGGAGGAGGAACGGTGGTTTCAGCCGTTGCCATTTTTGCTCACTAAATGGAAAGTTACTTTAGTTACTAAGTACCGGTACTTTGCGTTGCACTTGTGAGTGGTTGCAGTGAGAAAATTGCACTTTCCGTAAGAACTGGGATTTAGTGAGGGAGGAAAACTTGGACTTTAGCAAGGAGCGCCAAGACCTTTTCGTATAGATTTGCCAAGAATGTTTGGTTTCGCCAAGAACTATTCCTTTCGCGAACTATGTTTCGTTTCGACCAATGTTTCTTTTCATGTTTCGTTTCGTATTTGTTTTGAAGGATGTTTTGTCTTCGACTGATGTTTCGCCTCGAGTGAAAATGTTTCGATGTTAACCGAGAATTTTTCCGTGAGAGAGGTTTGTTTCGTTTCGGAAGGAATTTGTTTCATGGTGAAAGAGGATAGCGTGTAAGAGTAAGTCGTATAGCTATGGATATACCGGGCTGATAACCAGTTCAAATAATGTGTATTGGCACAATATTATAGCATGAGTACGAAAATACAACACAGTATTAGGATTATACTATGTGCACGCTTGTGTGAGGAGTATTGTAGTATCAAGGTAGATTGGTAGTAGTTCTTGTCCTTAATTAACTAAAACAAAGTAGGCGGCAACAAGCTATTTATACAGTTGCGTGTCCTTCTTGTACTCAGTAACAAAATAGGGAAAATATTGTAAGAAACATAAGTGTGAACATGTTTGACCCTAAAAAACTACCCTTGAATTCCCAATAAAATATGAGTAATCTGAAGTGGTGTGTGCGAAATAAGCGGAAAGATAACACATGATACATGACTGGTAAAAGGTTACTATACATGGAAAGATAGCTAAGAAATCCCGTACATAACACAAGAAATATACCCATTAATTCTCAAACATTATCCTGAAATATAACTGAGAATATAATATACCTTAGCTGTAGTAATGTCCGTAGTTTTCCTGAGTAAACTAGAAATAACTAGGCTGAGACATAACAATATTACCATAGGAAATATACATATGAAACGAATTCATGAATTCAAAAGCAACATTCCAAATCGCAGATTTGCCCAACCATGAGGTGGTTTTAGAGCTGCCATGGTTAAGAAGACACAAACCCAAAATCGACTGCGAAAGCAACAAGATTACTTTTGATAGCGCGAGGTGTACAATGGTATGCCTAGAATAGCTTGCCAGTGGTGGACTTAGTCCACAAGGCAGAAGCCCGGGAAGAGAATTTATCGATGCAATTCTCTAAGATCCAGGCCAAGGATGTCCAGAACATCAAAATATAAAGATTAAACGAAACTGCAACGATTCCTACTAAGACACCAGCAAGGGCAGCAGGACACGACCTGTATGCAAGCGAAAGAGTCATGATACCGGCATAAGACCAGAAACCTGTGAGTACCGGAATAGCTATCAAACTACCGGAAGGCACCTATGTGCGGATTGCTCCATGCAGCGGATTGGCAGTTAAACATATGATTACTGTCAATGCGGTGGTAATCGACGCTGACTATACAGGTGAAACAGGTGGTAATGGTCAACCTCGGAAAGGACGATTATACAGTCGAGCTAGTAAGCAGAATCGCTCAGTTATTATGCGAAAAGATTGTTATAGGACAATGCGAAGAAGTGGAACAATTGGCTCCCACCATTAGAGGCGAACTCATGTTTGGAAGTACCGACAAACCAGATCGCCAAAGAATCGAGATCAACAAGATCTCTGCCACCTCCTTCGGAAAGTTCTACCGAAGGGCCGAGGTTACAGGGATCCTCAAATGGGATGATAAGGCAAACAAGCCTAGCAAGATTGAAGCAATCAATATCAGCACTAAATTGGCCATCAAGGCAAAGAGAGAACAAGAAAAGCAGAACACACAGAATATTGTTCCAAGGGAATATCACCAGTATCTGGGCATGTTCAAGGAAGAAGAAGAAACCCGGCTACCACCACACCAGGCGAAGGTTGATTTAGAGATCAACTTAAAGAAAGGGGAAACAGTACCAGCAAGAAAGTTATACCCATTGGGACAAAGAGAGCTGGAAGAATAAGGAGAATACCTCCGTATCAACAAAAACTGAGGCTGGATCCGACATTCTTATGCGAACGGAGGATCATCAATCCTGTTTGGCAAAAAGAAAGATGACAAGCTACGACTATATGTGGATTACCGAGGACTCAACAAAGTCACCAAAAGGGACCGATACCCGTTACCACTGATAGGAGAGGCCTTGGATAGGCTGAGGACAGCCAAAATATTTACCAAACTAGATAACTGAAATGTCAACCACAATATCAGCTCTAAAGAAGAAGAAGAATGGAAAACAACATTTACGACTAAATACAGTATATACGAATATACAGTCATGCCATTTGGACTTAAGAACGCCCGCACAGCCTTCCAGAGAGGGGTCAACAGAATCCTGAGCCGCTTCCTAGATATCAGTTGTATTTTCTATCTAGACGATATTCTGATATACTCGGATAACCTTGAACAATACCGAGGTCATATTAGAAATATCATGGAAGCCTTTGGGAAGGATGGACTCACACTCAAACAATCTAAATATGAGTTTCACAAAAAACGAACAGAATACCTGGGATTCATCATCGATGGAGATGGAGTCAGTGTCGATCCTATCAAAACTGAAGCAATATGGGAATGGAAAACACCAGAGACGAAGAAGGGCACACAATGCTTTATGGGATTCTGCAACTTCTAACGGCGATTCATAGAAGGGTTCAGCCATATAGCCAAACATTTATATGTACTCACAAAGAAAGAGGTCAAATGGAACTAGACGGACCGACAACAACAAGCATTCGATGAACTTGGCCGAAGCCTAACCTCTGCACCACGCCTGGTCCATTATGATCCTGAGAAAGAGATCATGATAGAAACTGATGCCTCAAAATATGTATGCTCCTGCCTATTATCACAAAAAGGGAGGATGCAAAATGGCGAACAGTGGCATACCACTCGAAAACAATGTCACCTGCAGAATGCACCTGCGACATACATGACAAAGAGCTATTAGCAATTGTGCAAGCTCTCAAAGAATGGAGATGATATGCAAAAGGGAGTCGACATCGAGTATGGATACTTACCGACCATAGAAACCTGGTACCTTTTACAACTACAAAGGAACTCAATGACCGACATATTCGCTGGAGCGAAACACTCAGCCTGTACAACATCAAAATACAATACTGACCTGGGAAAGAAGTAGGAAAGCCAGACGCCCTAACCAGAAGAGTGGAAGACATCCCAGGGAAAAATGATGAAAGGATTCAACAGAAACACAGAATCCTTCTACTAACGGAACACTACTTGGAAGCAAGCGAAGTGGTGAAGTTTACAGAACAGGACACCTGAATCTGAGAAGAAAGCAAAATTGATATACAGATAATGGCAATCCACGATGCTCTGGCAAGAGGAGACAAGAAGATGAAAGGAGTAGCACTTGGTGCCTGCCAATGGAAGGAAGGATACCTCTGGTATCAAAGGAAAATTTGGGTCCCAGGAGAGGAAACGATAAGGACAACGATAATACGACAAAACCACGATCCACCAACAGCCGGCCATGGGGAAACAAGCAAAACTACCGGCCTTCTAGCCAGACAGTATTACTAGCTAAAGATGCGTAACGATATCAAAAGATATGTCAAAAACTGCAATCTCTGCCAAAGGACACAAGAAATCCGGCATGCACCATATGGACTACTGCAGCTAAACGAAGCACAACACCAATTATGAAAATCCATAGCAATGGACTATATCACCAACCTCCTGATATCAGCCAGCTATGATGCCATACTGGTAGTAAGCGACTGATTAACTAAAATGAGTCACTTCATACCTGGCAACAAGGACATGAATACTAAAGACTTTGTGCAAATATTCTTGAGGGAAATATTTCGCATATATGAACTACCACAGGATATTAGCACAGATCGAGGAACCTTGTTCACATCGCAACTATGGAGAGAAACAACAAAATTCTTAGAAATAGAAAGGAGGTTGAGTACCGCCTTCCATCCTCAGACCGATGGACAAACCGTGAGGACAAATGGGATACTCGAACAATACCCACAAGCCTATATCAACTATTAACAGGACGACTGGGCCAACCTACTACCAGTGGCAGAATTCGCATGCAACAAGGCAAGACAAGAAACAATAAAGACCACACCATTCTATGCGAATTATAGTCGCCACCTGGAGCATGAGGCAATTGGCCATATGATACTAAAAGACAGAACCTATAAGGAAGAAATGGGTCAGCTGAACAGTATCCTACGTCAGGAAATGGTCTATGCACAGTTAAAACAAAAGGAGAATTACAAACGGCACAGAAAACCCGATCTGAATCTCAAGTCAGGCGATATAGTCTGGTTACTGCCAAGGAACATCAGGACCAGAAGACCATGCAAGAAGCTTGACTAAAGGAAAATCGGACTATTCAAGATCCTTACAAAGGTGGGCACAAGTGCGTATAAATTGGCCCTGCCCCCTACAGATAATGGTCAACTACACCTTCCACATCTCACTCTTCGAACCCTATCCCAACAATTAATTCCCCTCACAAAGACAATCACCACCACCTCTTATCGAAATCGAAGGAGAAAGCGAGTACCAACTCGAACAAATTATTGATACATGCATACACCGAAGACGCCTGCATTAGAGAGCCAAGTGGACCAGCTACTCTCCTAAACACAACAAAACGTGGTACCCTGCTGAGAATTTCAACAATGCCAGCATTACCATCGAACGTTGCCTTCAGAAGTACCCAGGAAAGCTCAGAATGGGTTACAGTAAAGATCGAATCCATGGAGGATCAACCAAAGGAACAAATTTCCTTGGGACCCGCCGACGGTTGGGGCGATAGCCCAAGAGCAATCACACCAACGAGTCCCCCATATGCAACGCAGGAGGAAAGACAAAAACAGGCAGAACATAACACTCTTTCATGGACTGCTTGCTATGACGACGACTGCTACGTTCATTTACGCGATAAGGAAGGATCTAATTGGTTTCCTAAATAGCTAAAAATATGCAAACAACAACAACCTCACAAGGACATCTCCAGGATCCACTGCTTCAATGACAACTACCGTGTACATCGACACAACAAAATCGATACAGGGTATTACCCTAGACGCACCAGGGAAGTGGCACCCCTGAACGAAAATGATATAGGTATACGGAAAAGAAAGGCAACTGTGATGACACAGTTGAGGAGAGAAGGGGGGGAAAATATTGAAACAGATACTACAGATGTGGGATGCCTGGAATGATAGATTGAGGAGTTACGAAACCAACTTGGCACCGTTGAAGCCACGATTCAGAACCAAATACAGGACAGGCAGACCTACCAGAGGATGATTGCCGACAGAGATCGAACGATCAGAACGGCGAACCTAACATTGGAAGAAGTGCGCAAAAGTTGGCAGCACGCCGAACATCAGGTTTGGAAGTTGGAAAAGGAATTGCGCAGGTTTGGAGTAAGCCTGACGAGAATAGGACATTGAGCCTGATGGGACTCAGGCTGATCGGAGAGGAGAGCTAAAGTCACGATTAGTGCCTAAGCCGTGCAGGATTTCACAGGACTCATAGTTATGAGTCATAAGGCTCTTAGATTCCGTACTATGACTCAGTAGTAGTCATCGGGTCTCACATGATACACACTAGTGCAATCATTGTTATATTGTGATTGGTTGATCATGCACAAGACCCACATTAGTAAGTCATATGATGTAATGATTCTTACACATGACTCACATTATGAGTCATGGGTTTTGCACATGTGACCACTTTAGGACACTTGACTTGTTTTATGAGTTTTGATTGGTTGGGGACGGTGCGCAGTTGACTCATAGGACTCGGCTGATGGATTTCATAGTATGACTCAATATGAGACATGCCAAGAGTGTGACTCATAGGTATGAGTCATCAGGGTTAGGGTTGAGGGAAGAGTTCCTATATAAAGACCTCTAGGAGGCCTGTAGTTAGGATTGCCACCGCCCTACTGTCTCCGTCCTCCTCCCCATCCTCACCCATCGGGCTGACCTCTTCGTGCCCTCCTGCGTAATGCCACGGCAGATGGACGTCTTCTGGCACCAGATCCAGAGATCGGTTACCAACTGCTTCCGCTCTACCAGACTCTCTGTCCTCTATCTTGAGAGCTGCCTCCCTCCTATCAGCCTCCTCTGCGCCCATCACCGTAGGCTTGCTTTGCTCAGACTGGCATGTGCCCCACCCACTATCAACCCAGCCACACTGCGGCTCCTGCTGGATATTCAATCCCTCCTGCAGTCCCGCGCCCCTGACTCGTGGTGTCACCTCACACGGCGCCTCGAACCCAATGTCAATCCTCTCCACTGGAAAACTGCTCCTCCCTCTCCGCCGGTCCGCACCCACCTCCCAGTGGATGCTATGCCCCACCTCATTCTACCCATTCTGGGATCATTGTCCTTCGCCCCCTTGCCACCTGCAGATCTCACACCTCCCTGTCCTCCTGTTCCCATGCTCTCTGCCATACGCGCCGCCTATACTGTCGTTAGGAGACAGGCGCACCAGATCCTCATCAAAGACTGGGGAGAGGCCTGCCCTCCCCCATACTACTACCCCTACAAACCGTCCCTGTCCCCTCACCCTTTCATGGGCCTCAGCAAGTTCATGGCGGGCCTCATTCATCAAATGCGTGCCCACAAGAGCTACCTAGGCCTTCATACCTTCTGGGCCTCCGAAGGGGAGTCCACCCTCTGTCCCCGATGCTGGGACTTCGACGAAGACTTCCAGCACGCTACACGCTCCTGCACAGCCACCGCTGATGCCCGCTGATGCCGCTTCCAAGGTGTGGTGGATATAGGTATGGACGACCCCATCCCGAGTTCGATACCACTCCTCCTCAACCTGGTCGCCTATTTACATGAGACGCAGGTCGGCTTACCTCTGGACATGTTGCTATCCCCCCCCTCATCGCCACCTTCTTTGGTTGCCCCAACCCCTATAGGGTCCCCTGCCTAAACTCTCTTTTCATTCTGAAGTTCTTAATAATTTGGAGTTTTTCCTCACCTGATGGCTTAGTTTCTGAATGTTTCCCTGGCTGGGTTTTCCTTTCTTGAGTTTACCATACGAGGGGTATGGACAGTTACCTGTCCCATTGGAGCGTTATGTGCCATTGGTTTCTTTTGTTTTTTGCTTTTGGAATTAAGGTTTTGTGTATGCCATAGCTAGCGCTGCATGCAAGTTCTTGTACCTTAACAACAAATATATGATATAAAAAAAAAAAAAGAAAAAAAAAAACCAAAAAAGGCCTGTAGTTAGGACTCTTCACGCAACTATCTAAGTTCTTTCCTATACAATTACTTTACCTCTTTACCTTCCCACTCCTCTATTTGGCTTTGTGCGATAGGAACCATAGGGTTTTGGCTATCAACACAACATAGGCATAGGCCTAAGAACAATAGTGGATATTCGCCTAGTACTACTTGTAACAATAGTACACCTACCTTAGTGGCTGAGATTAGCGTCACGCCCAGTACCATACTATAAGAACGGCACGGTTATCTTCATCCAACCTACAGAGAGGCAGTTACCTGTTGCAAGTGAGCTGAGAGCATAGGATCGTAACACCTGTAATGATAATAAACTCGTGACCTTGACAGTTGTCTGTCAACCATTCCTTTACAAGGTTTATAGCATTCTCTAATCGCTCAATAGGCTTCCAACTGTTCTCAGAATCCGCATAACCTTTCCACTTAATAAGGAACTGGTCTCGTCTATAGTGCTGGTGGTAATCTAACATATGTTCAACTTCCCATTCTGGTACCTCTTCAACGAGAATGAGTGTGAGTTACACATAGGCACTACCAGGGAACCTATTATTGTCGTTCTCTATGAATCTCTTAACTGTAGAACAATAAAATACTTCTTCCTTGCGTTGGTAAATCCTAGCGTCCATCATGACTGTGTAGGTTTGTGTGTAGAAGCTGTATTCTAAGACCTCAAAGAGCCTCGCCATCTGGGTTCTAGCTTCGTGCTTCTACCAGATTCCATAGTGAATAGGTCTCCCGAGACCAACAATCACTTGCCTATATCAATGAGTTGGTGGGTGGTTGTTCTCCTTGCTGCGATCCTGGAACTCCAATATCGTGTTATCTTGACAGATTGATAGGCCTCTTTGCACAACTCTTGGTGTCTGTTTAGAAAGTTATCAGAGGTAGGAACCTGAGTGTTTCTGACTCTGATAGTCAACACCATAGGATATTCTCATCCATACAGTACTTTGTATAGTGACATGTTCAGGAAATCAGAATATCATGCATTCTCGTAGGATGCTAACTCAGGAAGCGCAAGTAACTAGTTGTTTTTACGCTTGTTAACAATATTCCTTAAAGCGGTCTCAAGTTCTCTAACCATTCTCTCAACCTGGCCATTAGTGTCATGGTGTCCTGATAGTGCCTTAATGTGGTGGAAGTCCATAGACTTCGTTCTTTGAGCCCAGAATCTTAAGGTAAAACGTGGGTCAGCTTCGCTGATAATCGAACAGTGTACTCCATATAGAGTGAAGATATGGTCCTATAGTAGGGTGCGGGTCTCAATTGCTTGACTGTTTGAATACGTAGGAATAAACTAAGTAAATCAACCTGCCTTATCGACAACTACTAGCATTGTATCCTACTTTTTGGTTCCAGACTTGTTGAATAGTCCTGCAAAGTCGATAGCGTAGGAGGTGAAAATCTCCGGAGGTACTGGCATAGTCTGTGCCTCCCCTTCAAGTAGCTTGTGCGTTCCTTATTCCTTTGGCATAAATCGCATTGGCGAACTTAGCCTTGAAAATCCTTCCTCATCTCAGGCCAAAATATGTATTCTGTAGCATAGCGAACATTCCTATCTGTGCTGTGATGTCCTCTCATATGAATCTCATCCATAACGATTTCCCTGAGCCTAATCCCTTTCACTGCATGTCCCTTAAGTATGTATAGGCAATCTTGACTATCCCTGGTCGTTGCATACATCAGTCCATCGCCGATCGTGTAGTTGGATAGCTTGCAACCTCTTCCATTGTGGCTAGCGTCAGAAGCCTATTTGTACAGGTTATCATTCCTGTATGCTTCCACCATCTGTCTCCTCTATTGGCTACTCATCTCTGCCACTAGTGCTATGATATCCCGTTCATCCTATACTCCATCCGGGCGTGGTACACCCTCCTCCTTATCCTCATAGAGCTCGTAGAAGGTAAGCTGTTGGTGAGGGAGTATAGGTAGCTCAATGACTGGAATGAGTCTTAATTAGCCTAGTGCCCATTAGAGTAGAGGGCCGTTTAGAATCTGTGGCCCGCTGGAGGTAAGGACTCTCCTGGTACTGGTGTTCAGAACTCATATCTCCTAGTTACTAATTCAAACATTACTTAATTGCATCCAGGTCCAGAACCGGCGGTGGGGGTAGCAAGACGCTATTCCTTTCTTTGTAGGTAGAGACTATTTAAATTATATGTATTGGCACAATCTTATAGCATGAGTACGAAAATACAACACAGTATTAAGAGTATACTATGTGCACGGTTGTATGAGGAGTATTGTAGTATGAAGGCAGATTGGTAGTAGTTCTTGTCCTTAATTAACTATATAAAGTAGGCGGCAACCAGCTATTTATACAGGTGTGTATACTCCATGTACTAAGTAACAAAAATAGGGAAAACATTGAAAGAAACATAAGTGCGAACATGTTTGACCCTGAAAAACTACCAAGGAAATCCCAAGAAAATATGCGTAATCTGAAGTGGTATGCGCGAAATAAACGGAAAGATAACACATGATATATGACCAGTAAAAGGTCACTATACATGGAAAGATAACCGAGAATTCCCGCACATAACATAAGAAATATACGCATTAATTCTCGAACATTATCATGAAATATAACTGAGAATATGATATACCCTAGCTGTAGTAATGTCTATAGTTTCCTGGAGTAAACTAGAAATAACCAAGCAGAGACATAAACAATATTACTATAGGAGATATACATATGAAACCAATTGAAGAATTTCTACACTTCCCCTCATTATCTACTGCCCAACAAACTCATCATCCGTTCATATGCCGGTTTCGCAAGTACCTTGGTACAAATGTCGGCAAGGTTCTCTGTTTATGCAACCTTCAGGAGTGTGAAAGAAGTGTTATTGATCTCTTATCGTATTTTGTGAAAATGGATATCAATATGTTTTGTTCGTTCTTTAAGCTGCTGCTTGGTTGCCAGAAAATTTGCGCAGGTATTGTCGGCATTTAAAGTGATAAGTGTTGTAAGCCGGATGTCAACAGACCTTTGATGTACGATTGGATTTGCCTTGCTGCTATAGACATAGCTACATGTTCCGCTTCCGTAGTAGATGTTGCAACTGAGGCTTGCTTCTTGGACCGCCAGGATATACAGGCATGGTTATTGAGAATAACATACCCTGAGAAGGAGCGGCGGGTATCGAGAAAAGCTACAAAGTCCGCATCCACATAGGTGTTCATAGCGTTTGTAGTTGTACAAGGGTGGAAGAGTCCAAGGTTTTTTGTACCATGAATGTACCGAAGGACGTGTTTAGCGGCCTTTAGGTGGATTTCGGTCAGGCAGGGAGAAAGTTGTCAGAGAAAAGATATTGTATATGCTAGATCAGGTCTGGTAGCAGTAGTCAGGTACATAAGTGATCCTATTATCGATTGGTATATTGACATTTACAGGTTCTGTTCATCCACTGTACCTTTCCGTAGTTGAATGCCTTTGGGTAAGCGGGTAGAGACTGGCCGTGAGTTTTCCATACCATATTGCTCGAGGACTAACTTGATGTATCATTGCTGGGTAAGATGTATCCCGTCTGTTGTATAAGTGATGTGTAGGGCAAGTAGGAACGTAGCTTCCCCTAAGTCCGTGATCTCAAATCCGGATTTCAGGTCTTAATGAAAGAAGTAGCCACAGGAGTGTTGGCCGAGTATATAGCGATGCCATCAACGTAAACCGATAGGTATATGTCGTGTTTACAGTGAACAAATATCAATGGGTCAAGGGCAGATTTCGCAAAACCTTTAGATATTAATTATCTAGCGAGGAGAGCGTATCATTTGTTCGCAGATTGCTTAAGTCCATAAGGACATCGGTTAAGTCGCCATACTTTGTCTCCATTACCGAACCCAGGTAACGGTCGCATGTAGACTTCTTCTTTCAATTCACCATAAAGGAATGCGGATTTGACATCGATTTGCCGTGGTCGCTATTTGTTTTTAGCACATATTGCAAGGAGGAAGCGGAGTGATTCATATTGGATGACCGGAGCGAAAGTATCTTCAAAGTCAAAACTCGGTACTCGTGAGAATCCTTTAGCAACAGCCCTTGCACGGTACCTTTCAAATGTACCATCAGCATTTCGCTTATTCTCAAAGACCCATTTACAGTCAATAATCTTGCATCCTGTTGGTTTATTAACTTCTTCGAAAGTACGACTTTTCTTAAGTGCCTTTATTTCCTCGTCCATCGCGTTGGTCCTTTGTACCTTAAGCGCGCTGTTCACTGCTTGGGTATAGGTCTTTGGATCCTCGTCAGATGGTATAGTGACATTTCTGCCAAAGTATTGTGGTGGGCGAACGGTTCTGCCAGATCTGGTCCGTATCTCAGGAGGATTTTCCAGTTGTACTTCTTGTACAGGAGGTTCCGGTGTTTCTGGCGGAGTTTGGGGACGGTCATACTCTTCAGGATGTTAAGGCGGTGGAGGTGGATGTACTTCAATCGTTGGTTTGTTATTTGCTTCCTTTGGTAGAGTTTTATCGGGAGAGGGTACTCTTTGGTAGGAAGGTGGGTAGACTGTTGCAAAGGTCTCAAATGAGGGTTCAGGTTCCTTGGGATCAAGAGGGAGTATAGTCTTGGTTTTCCAGTGGAGCTGACGCGTTTCGGAGATTTTGTGCAATGATGGTATGTATATACGGTATATTTTGCTAGAGGAAGTATATACAACAAGGTATCCTTCTATGGCCCGGGTCTGTAACTTTGTTGCTGGTTTTCTGATCTCCTCAGGTATATGGACAAAGCATTTGGTCCCTTAAGGGCGTTGGTGGTTTACTAACAGCTTCTTGTGGTAGAGAGATTCATAGGGTGTTAGTTTTCCTATGGATCGGTTAGGGAGGTTGTTCCCGAGGAATACAGCTGTTGTAACTGCTTCGGCCCATAAATGTGGTGTAGGACCTGATAACTTAGAGCGTGTAAATGTGATAATGGTCCTATTGTACCGTTCGGCAACGCTATTAGATTCATGAGAATAGGGAGGTATTTTGTCATGTATGATACACAGTTTTTCAAACATGGTTGTCATATCTTTGTTGACATATTCTCCTCCATTATCGGTCCTGAATCGTTTCATAGTAGTGTTGTCCTGGGTGTGTCTTTCTTTGATCTATTGGTTGAATACTTTAACGGTATTGGTTTTGGCTTTAAGAGGGTAAATCCAGGTGTATCATTGTACAATCGTCAATAAAGGTGACATTGTATCAGGAGTTTCCGAAGGAAGAGGTAGAGAATTTTCCACTAAGTTCAGATTGGATTAAATCATAGGGATATTCACATCTTTTGTCTTTAGATTTGGGTTTGCGTTTTGTTTATTTGAACGTAATGCAGGTTTCACACTGCCAGTTTTTCGGAACTACGGGGATAGTTGGATTGTCAGAGTAGTTGTTACTTTTGTGGTAGGATGGTGAAGGATGTCCGAAGGCTTCATGCCAGTGTTGGTAAGTCATCTTGTTCGCCACTACTTTCTCTTCTTGTACAACATAATCATAACCGTCAAGCTTGCCCTATATTATATCTCTTTTATTCTCCCTGTATTCAAATATATCCGCCCCTTTACTACGCAAAGAAAAACCATTCCCCAAAGAAACAATAGCGCGCCGTGACAATAAGTTACTTTGACCTAACTTTGGAACCCAGAGAACATGTTTTATGAATACAGGTGCTACATGACCATTTGAAGGGTTAACCATCAGCTTGACAATTCCTCGGCCACATGATTCTATTACCTAATCATCGCCTAACTTAACAGTCCCTGTTTTTAGTTCGAAGTTTATAAGAAGGTCTAGGTTGCTTGTCATGTGTGAGCTTGCGCCTGCATCGATTACCCTGTTGTGTGGGTAAGGAATCTTTTGCATAGAGAGGAGGGATGTGGATGTACTGACCGGTTCAGATATTTCTTCTTTGCCGATCTTGGCTGAACTAACAGCTTTCTTTTCCTTCTTCTTTTGGTTGTCGCCCTTGAGTTCATTACACTCATTCCAGGTATGTCCCTCAGCATAAGCAGGGGGGTAATGCTCCTTGCAGTAGGTACATTCCTTGGATGTGGCTGCAGGTCTCCGAGGTGGTTCCCTTCCTTTTCCTTTGACATCAGCGCTTTTATACGCTCTATCGTCCTCATAGCCAACCGCGTGTCTCATGTCCAACACCTTGTTGTAGTCATGGTCATAAGTAAGGTCCTCCTTAGTTTAGAGGTTGTCGACAATGTTACTCATCGACTCTGGAAGGAGGCGGAGAAGCACTGCTGCTTTGGCTTCTGGTGACTCGAATACCGATTTGAATACAAATGGTAAAGCGTATCAGTCATCAGCAGAGGAGGTGGAGCAGCGATGTTGCATTCGATTTAAGAGGGTGTCGTACTTGTTCATATAGTCTGCAATAGGTGCAGATGTATCATACTTGGTATCGAGGACAGTGTTGAGTTGTTCAAAGAAGGAGGTAGTGTTTTCTCTAGCAAATTTATCTTGGAACGCTTTCCAGATAGCGGGGGGTGTTTGGTTGGTGGCCAACAAAATAAGCCATGCCGGGTCAATCGTTTGAAGGAAGTACGTAGAGGCCCATTGGTATCGATCGCGAAATTCATCTAGTCTCTCAGAGTTATTATTTTCATCTTCGTCCTCTTCTTCTTCCGGCAGGGTTTCCTTTTCCGTTACTATGTCCCAGCAATTATATAAAGTGAAGACATATTCCGCGATATCTCGCCAGGTCCGGTAGTTATCAGGGCAAGTGAGCTTTGGGATGGAGCTCAATTTGTAACTGGGTGCCCAACTACATTTGGAGTTGTTGGCATAGGATCTGGGGTTTGGTGCAGGAGTTTCTGGAGGAGGAATGGCGGTTTCTGCCGTGGCCAATTTTGCTCGCTAAAGGCAAAGTGACTTTGCTTGCTAAGTACCGGTACTTAGCTTTGCACAAATGAGTGGTTGCAGCTAGAAAATTGCACATTCCGTAAGAACTCAGAATTAGTGAGGGAGGAAAACTCGGACTTTAGCGAGGAGTGCTAAGACTTTTCATATCGATTTGCCAACAATGTTTCACCAAGAACTATTCGTTTTACGAACGATGTTTCGTTTCGTGTTTCGTTGCGAAGGATGTTTCGTTTGAAGGGATGTTTCGCCTCGTGTGAAAATGTTTCGATATTACAAGATATGTTTTTGCGTGAAAGTTGTCTGTTTCTTTTCAAAAGGAATTTGTTTCGTGGTGAAAGAGAATAAGTGTAAGAGTAAGTCGTATAGCTATGGATATACCGGGCTCATAAACTGTTCAAATTATGTGTATTGGCACGATCTTATAGCATGAGTACGAAAATACAACACAGTATTACGAGTATACTATGTGCACGCTTGTGTGAGGAGTATTGTAGTATAAAGGTAGATTGGTAGAGGTTCTTGTCCTTAATTAACTAAAACAAAGTAGGCAGCAACAAGCTATTTATACAGGTGCGTGTCCTCCTTGTACTCAGTAACAAAATAGGGAAAACTTTGTAAGAAACATAAGTGCGAACCTGTTTTACCCTGAAAAACTACTAAGGAAATCCCAATAAGATATGCGTAATATGAAGTGGTGTGCGCGAAATAAATGGAGACATAGCACCTGATACATGATCAGTAAAAGGTCACTATACATGGAATGATAAACGAGAAATCCCGCACATAACATAAGAAATATACGCATTAATTCTCAAACATTATCATGAAATATAACCAAGAATATGATATACCCTAGCTGTAGTAATATCTGTAGTTTCCCTGAGTAAACTAGAAATAACCAAGCAGAAATATAAACAATATTACCATAGGAAATATACATATAAAACGAATTGAAGAATTTCAACAATATGGAGGCCAAGTAGGAATTTGGCTTCCCCTAAGTCCGTAATCTCAAAAGCCGTTTTTAGGTCTTCTATGGGAAAGGTAGCTTGGGGGGTGTTGGCAGAATATATAGTGATGTTGTCAATATAAACCAATAGGTATATGTCGTGTTTACCGTGAAAAAACATGCATGGGTCAAGGGTGGATGTCGTAAAACCTTTGGATGTTCTGTATCTAGCAAGAAGAGTGTACTACTCGTTCGCAGATTGCTTAAGTCCATAGAGACCACGGTTAAGTCGCCATACTTTGTCTCCATTACCGAACCCAGGTAACGGTCACTAGTAAACTTCTTCTTTTAATTCACCATAAAGGAATGCAGATTTGACATCAAATACCCATTGTCGCCATACATTTTTAGCACATAATGCAAAGAGGAAGCGGAGTGTTTCATATCGGATGACCATAGCGAAAGTATATTCAAAGTCAAAACCCAATAATTGTGTGAATCCTTTGGCAACAGTCCTTGCACGGTACCTTTCTAATGTACCATTAGCATTTCGCTTAGTGTTAAAGACCCATTTATTGTCAATAATCTTGCGTCCTGTAGGTTTATCTACCTCATCGAAAGTACCACTTTTCTCCCGTGCCTTGATTTCCTAGTCCAGTGCGTGGGTCCATTATTCCTTAAGCGAGCTGTTCACCGTTTGGGTGTAGGTCTTGGGATCCTCGTCAGATGGTACACTGACATTTCTGCTAAAGTATTGTAGTGGGAGAACAGTTTTGCCAGAGATGGTCCGTATCTCAGGAGGATTTTCCAGTTATACTTCCTGTACAGGAGGTTTCGGTGTTTCTTCGGGAGTTTGGGGACGGTCATAATCTTCAGGATATTCAGGCGGTGGAGCTGGATGTACTTCTATGGTTGTTTTGTCATTTGCTCCCTGTGGTAGAGTTTTATCGGGTGCCGGTACTCTTGGGTAGGAAGGTGGGTAGACTGTTGCAATGGTCTTAGATGAGGGTGCAGGTTATTTGTGATCAAGAGGTAGTATAGTCTTGGTTGTCTAGTGGAGCTGACGTGTTTCTGATATCTTGTGCAATGATGGTATGTATATACGGTATATTTTTCTAGAGGAAGTCTATCCAACAATGTATCCTTCTATGGCCGTGAGCAGAAACTTTGTTCCTAGTTTTCTAGTCTCCTCAGGAATAAGGACTAAGCATTTGGTCCCGTAGGGGCATAGGTGGTTTACTAGCAGCGTCTTGTTGTAGAGAGATTCATAGGGTGTTAGTTTTCCTATGAATCGGTTAGGGAGGATGTTCCGGAGTTATACAGCTGTTGTAACTGCTTCGGCCCATAAACGCGGTATAAGACCTGATAACATAGAGCATGTAGATGTGATGATGGTCCTATTGTACTGTTCGGCAACGCTATTAGATTCATGAGAGTAGGGAGGTATTTTGTCATGTATGCTACCCAGTTTTTCAAACATGGTTTTCATGTCTTTGTTGACATATTCTCCTCCATTATCGGTCCTGAATCGCTTAATACTAGCGTTGTCCTAGCTGTGTCTTTCTTTGGTGAATTGGTTGAATGCTTTAACGGTATTGGTTTTGGCTTTAAGAGTGTAAATCAACGTGTATCGTGTACAATTATCAATAAAGGTGACATAGTACCACGAGTGTCCGAAGGAAGATGTTGACAATTTTCCACTAAGCTCAGAGTGGATTAAATCATAGGGATTTTCACATCTTTTGTCTGTACATTCGGGTTCGCGTTTAGTTGATTTGGACGTAATGCAGGTTTAATACTGCCAGTCTTTTTGAACTTTGGGGATAGTTGGATTGTCTGAGTAATGGTACTTTTGAGGTAGGATGAGGAAGGATGTCCTAAGAATTCATCCCACTGTTGATAAGTCATCTTGTTCGCCACTACTTTCTCTTCTTGCACAACATAATCTTGTCTCTCAAGCTTTCTCCATATCACCTCTCTTTTATTCTCCCAGTATACAAACATATCCGCCCCTTTACTACGCAAAGTAAAACAATTCCCCAATGAAACAATAGCGCGCCATTACCACAAGTTACTTTGACCTATCTTTCGAACACAGAGAACATATTTTAGGAATACAGGTGCTACATGACCGTTTGAAGTTTTGGCCATTAGCTGGACAGTTCCTCGGCCACATGATTCTATTACCGAATCATCGCATAACTTAACAGTCCCTGTACTTGGTTCAAAGTTTATAAGAAAGTCTAGGTTACTTATCATGTGCATCAGCAAAAGTCAGCTTTTTCCCCCTATCCCTCATTAGGCATGTGAGGGATGGGGGGCCAAATTATAAAACTTAAGTTCTTGTATCTTGTATCCATGACCTTACAACTCCTGATAGGTCCGCCGTTTTGAGGTATTTTCTTTTTACACACTCTTTTCGTTGCCATCCGGCTTACTCCGGACGTTGTCCGTCTCTTTTGAGCTGTTGCACGGTCCAAGCATGCTTTGACTCATCTACCCTAGTTTATCCGGCCCTACCTCCCTCACCCTGGATTGTTCTGTTATGGACACTTGCCCCACGACTCAATCATGCCTCCCTACGGCCAATTTGCGCTCCTCCCTCCGTTGATTCACACATCCTTATTACGCCTAGCTATACACAAACCCTTTGTGCCTTTGAACGTCCGAAACTCACCTCCTCTTGTTGTCTTCTTGCTCCTCGCTACCCTTGCTTCTTTCTCACCTTCCCGTCACCATTACACCTAGACCTAATTCCAGATCACCACTTCTCCTCGCGTATTCAATACTTACGTGGACGATTCTCGTCCTTTTCCAGCTGTCTCTTGTCTCTTCATCTACGATGATTGCTGTCGCGTCCATCCCTCTACTTCTCAACTCTACCCTATGAATGCCCGACCCACGGTATTATGATAACACTATGCGGTTCCTAAATTTCTTTCTTTGTTGCTGCACCATTGCCTCGTCGCATTCCTTCACTCTCTTGCCGTACTCGTGCTTTCTTCGCGGCTCTTAGGGGCCTTTACCCGGCTCTACGCGACCTTCACAGAGCTTTAGTATTTCCAATTGGGTTGTAGTCTAACTTTAAGTAGTATATTATAAATCAATAAATATTTTCAATTATTTCTTTATTTTATTGTAATGCTACAATTATTCCGAATAGGACGTTATTCGTCCTCAACCCACCCTGCCTCTAGAGCCTCAACCTCATCCCCATCTTCAGGATCTGAATTATTGTCCTCCACCTTGCTTTCCTCATCCCCTGAAATCTCCAACTCCATATATGCCGCGGCTTCCTTATCCTCAAGTGGGGCGCGAGACTCCTGATCCTGTACAAACCCACTATCCTGCAGCATCCTCTTGATGCGCTTTTTTATTTCTTCCACGAGTTTCCTTCTCACCTTTGGGGGCAGCCCTTGCCAGGTTGCACCCTGTGAGAGATAAACATCTAAATTTTCTCGGTAAGTACGATAACCTTTAGAACGTCTTATTTGGACCTTCAAAAGTTAAAACTAACTCTGTACCGTCAAATTTGAGAAATCTGGGGGCTGAACAAATGATCCGGAACTGCAAGCCTTCAAAGCATGATACATACCGGCCGTTGAAAGGCATATTAGGACGTTGTTAGTACGATTAATAAATTTTTTATTGGTCCTCCCACGCATTCTCCTACCCCGGTACCACTTATAAAATAATAGTTTTGCTATCTCTGGCGCAGCAAACAGGACACCACATTCCTGCCTTGGTAAGCCTTTTCGCGTCTCATTGTGGATGATCTGCGTACTACTGACCTCTTGTTTACTTGGATAGTATGTGAACCGGTCATTTTCCTGCAATTAGGTAACCCGTGCCTTTATTTCGGTCCGTCTTTTATGCGCGAAGTCATAAAGATCCTCAACCGTGTTTTTGGACTCTGATACTAAGTGTGACCTGGCACTGGACTATCTTGATTTCCACTATATGTATCTAATTAGCTGTTCACTATCCCAAAGGGGACGTTCAGGGATATTTAAAAGACTTACAAAAGTCATTGCCGACTTCCAGATCTCCCTGTCTCTCCAAATCAACTTGGTAGCAGCCTTAACCCAATAGCTTTTGAGAAGCATATCATTTTCGGCAGGCTTTACGAAGGGATTAACAAACCATGTATGGTACCGTACCATATTAGCTGCGTTCTCAAGGATTATCCTCTCCTCCCCATGCAAGGTATTGCTTTTTGATGGTACGGTTACCGGGACTGCAATATCGGACGCCAGAGAGTGCAGATTAGCCATACGACGCTCCGAATGGGACGGCACTATTCCTTGCCCTAAAGCATCAAAGGGGGAAAGGTGTGACGAATATACTCTGAGATAGCCTGAATGCAATTGTGCTGCCTGCTGATGTGACAAAAGCCCTTGTGAAGGGCCATTCAGAGCCGGTGATGGGGAGTCCTCAGTGCTCTTCCTTATTAGCATGCAATTTTAAAAGTTATCGGATTTACTCACAAATCACAAGTGGCTCCTTATCTTCCGTGGCTGTTGCTCCACCAGTGGTTCTGCAGGACGTTTTTCGAGCCTTCTGGGACGAATGGGAACATCATCCTCGTCAACTTCCATAAGCTCCTCTTCCTCAACAAATGAATTAACAGGTCGTTGTCTATCCCTTGCTGGCGTGCCACTCTCTACAAAGGATACAGAAGATCTCAATGATGATGGCGGAGCTCGGGGGACTACTGGTACCGTAGTCAAGTGTTATATAAAAAGTTTAGAGTAAACTCATTTTGGCCTCTGAACGGCAGAACTCACCTCTGCTTGTATTTCCCGTCATAATTTTGTGTATATGATATATTTAGAGTGCGTGGAGGAATTGGATTGATGCGTGAAAGGTCTTCAAGTGATGAATGAACTCACAGCGTCCCCCAGGGACAAAGGAGCTATATGCTAGAGCACAGATTTGGCTTGGGTCCAAGGTCCATGTAAATCATTGGGATGTACCCAGTCCACACTATAGCCTTTTGGCCGCCGAACGTCTCTATTACTACGTGAACGGATGGCTGCAGGCCGGATAGAGACTATCTATTCGGAATTGCTGAAACAGGATTTTATTTGCCTGGTGACTTGGTTGAACGAGTAATACTTATGATTTCTAAAAGATTAGATTATACATACTAGGAGGAGATCAAGAAGAAAGGGGACATTTAGCGTTTCAGAAAACCTTTATATCTCACCGGCAAAATTCAAAAAAAAAAACTATTAAGAACACTAAAATCTAGGACTGCAGGATAGGATCTAGAGAAGCTGTAAAACAGCGTAGACAGGATTAAGAAAATGATTCGCAGATAGAAGCATAAAAGCAAAAAAAGATAAGAAAGCCCCATGAAACCAATGAAAACACATATGAAGGCACCAATAAGACATAGCCCGGCACAAACAAACAAGCTCTAGAAAACCGTCGCAAAATGGATGCAAGTTGGAGCAAAAGTAGGAAAATCCATGAAACAAAAAACACCTGAAGGCCCAAAGAAGACGTACCCTGGCACAAACACATAAGCTCCTGAAAACAAGTGCCAAAGAGATACAGGTTGGAGCAGGAGTAAAAAGGGTCATAGAACAAATGAACCGCGATCCAAAGGTCTAAAGAAGATGCAGCCAGGTACGAATTGGCCTTGGAGACCCCCCAAGTAGCCGATAGAAATGAAAACAAAACCAAAGAAACCCAGTAAAATAAAGAAACCCAACCGAAAACCCAAGAAGCCCCAGCGCGTCCTAATTACCCCCATCCCCGTCTCCATTTCCATCGCCATCGTCATCGCCACCCACAGGTGGAGCCTCGTACCCGGGAGGTAGAACGCCCGGAGGCAGAGCCACATTTGGGACATCTTGTCCAACGTAAAGGTTCATATAACCTGCTCCCTGCTTGAAACGAGCGCGAGAGATGAGTTCCCAGGAGTGCCCCTGGAACCTAATGACCTTGCGATCCTTGCTCAGAATCCTCTTCTGCCAGCCAGCATGAGACCTGGGAAAGGCCTATCTGCACTTGACGCGGCGCCCAACGTCCTCCTCAACATCAGAGTCAGAATCAGGCTCTGTCTAGAACTCAGCGACGTCGAATTGGCCAGGGTCGAGATAGCGCCGATTGCCCCCATCAAGGGGTGTATTGGGACGAACGGCGTCGCCACCGTCGGCAGAAACACAGGACCGCGGTAGAGGAAGCAAGCAACTTTGAGGGTGGTGCACCGGGAGAGACAAAGCCAGGCATTAACTTGATCTACGTCGATAAATTCGATTTTGTCGGCAGCATCGGGGGTGACATTCATCCCTTGAATGTCGCGAAGTATTCCAATGAACTGTCGGGGGTGCTCCTGATTATCCAGGTACTGACAGGCAGCTTCACTGAACTCCTGCAAAGTGTAGTACTGGAGGATTGCCAGCCAAGTCTTGTTTGGCGTATTGCCACCATGCACAACCTAGGGCAGCTGGCGAGCCTGCCCAGCAATGGCACCTGACGTTTCAATGAATATTATACGCACCGGTCTCTCTTCGTGAAGAGTTCCTTGGGGACGAGCAACGTCCCTTCAACCCCCCGATCTGGAACCCGAAGCACCGCCGGCGCCCTCATCCTCATCAGCGTGCTCATCATCGGAATTGAGTCTGGCTTTGCTCCTAGACTCGTCTGCCTTCTTCAGCACGCCAATGATGTGGGTATCCAGGGCGACGTGGGATGCCTGATATGGGCCGTTCTGTGGTGAATTGAATTTGGCTTGAAAGCCTTGGAGGGTAGTGTGGGCAACGACCTCAGTTCTGAGTTGACCCCAGAGGATATCGCCGGCCTGTCTACGGCTGGTGATACCCTTCTCCAGGACCTTCCCCAGAATGAACGTCCGAAGGGCACGGTATCGCCTCCCAGCGACAGTGCCTCCAGCAACATTGAGATTTAGCTCAGTACGGAACTCGGCAGTAGTGGGACGTGGCATGCTAGCAACCAATCAGATTCTCTGTAAAAAGGAGCAATTGAGATGCACAGAGGACTAACCTTAATTAAGAAAGGATGTTCTTGGCGTGCAGAAGAGGACGGAAAATTGCACGAGATCTAGCGAATAGTCATCAGTAATTAATCTAGCTTGGGAAAGGTCCCAATAAGACGCGCAGGGGACTAACTTTAAGAAGATGTGCAGCCGAAAATGGGGAGCCACTAATCCATCTCGAGAGTAGCGATTAGTTATTGTTTCCCATTAAGAAAAGCCGGAGAGTAGCCCATACGAGCCGTGCACAGGATTAACAAGGCCTTCACCCGTCCCTGAAGGAATGTGTGAAGGCCAGGCTTCAATGGTTTGAGTTAGTTTGTTCTTGGGGGATGAGGAAGGAAAGGAAAGAGCCAAGAGAGATGAATCGGGTAATAAACTTACCTTTATGGTGTCGAAAAAGGTTGTTTCTACCGTGACGGAATTTTTCACTGGGACGAGTGTAGGTTTAAAA
Organism: Tuber calosporum; assembly: GCA_003316355.1. Classification (NCBI taxonomy): domain Eukaryota; kingdom Fungi; phylum Ascomycota; class Pezizomycetes; order Pezizales; family Tuberaceae; genus Tuber; species Tuber calosporum. Next base: position 15,013 of record QFET01011945.1, on the reverse strand, counting down.
AAGATGCCCGGGATGACATAGCTACACTAGAAAAGCTACCGGCGGAAGTGACAGCGAGCTTCAACGGTAAGTGATTCTGCGTACAGCGATCAGTATACGGTAGCTAATGAAAGGCCTGAGAACGGCTCATTTTAGACATTAGGAACGATGTATGAGACTTACTGTGGGTTGGTGTGAAGTGTGAGTGAGACTTTATGATCGCGCAAAAGAATTACCGTACCGGCAGTATAAGATGTTGTTGTAAGGACAAAAGTCGCTGGTTGAGGCTCGAAAAGGACGTTCAGAGGCTGCTAGAGGATTTGGTGAATGAAGAAGAAGAAAGAGAAAGGGCAGGGTAGAGCGGCTCTATATAACAAGGAAGAACGTACTATTCTAGGTGTTTATCGCTATATCAAGAGTTCTAGTGATTCTGACAAGTTTGAAAGAGACAGTTGAACGTCACAGCTTGAATGTTGAACGTTCTTCTGAGCCTGTACAAATTAGTACAGGCGTATGGTTAAAATAAGGTTACAAAGTAAGCTTATACACTTGAAAGGTAAGTCGAACAAACATGAACAAGCTTTTCAAGCGAGGATTGAGGAACGGCGATGTGATTGGTGGGCTGGGGACTACCCCTGCTGTCTTGGTATAGGTTCGGATAAGGGAAATTCACGTATAGGCACTAGACATTATATTTAGCATTTTCAAAGTCTGCAATCAGCCGAGTAACATTCAGGATCTCAAAGATAAATTCTCATTGTTTGTGCTACGATAAATATAGTAAATCAAGGGGAGATGTTCACAGGATAAAAAGCCCGGGGCCTAGTTCGGGTTAGGTTGTGGGGAGGGATTTTAGGGCCGAAGAACAGACACGATCTGTGCCCTCATTACAATTTTGCTCAGGGGTAGGTGAGAAAAAACACAGCACTGCCCACGGGCCATACCGTGTATCTGGATAGTTTTCGATTTTTATTTCTCCCCCTGCCATATCTCTTACTCTAAGATCCAGTGGGACGAGGTTCGTTCCTTTGGTACTTTCTCGCGTACCATCTATCTCTAAAGTGCAGCTCTAGTCAAGAAATTAGCAATCCGATTGTCACACATGTTTAAGTACAAGGTCAGACCAGTCCTGTAAGTATGTTTGGTTTGTTCGCGTCTTCGTTGTGCTGTTTCCCTTTAAAACTAATTTCTTACAGAATGGTACAAGAGTCCCAGTGCGCGTACTGCAGAAAAAAATACAAGTCCAGTACAAGGTATAGAAACCATATGGAAAGCGCACATTTTGACTTAGTACAATCTCGGAGAATGCTCAAACAGCCCATTTGCTACGAAGAACGTCCAACTCAGATCACGCTACCGGTAGACTCAGACCAACCTTTCGATCCGATCGGTAACGAATTCCCAGAAATTGAACCAAATATAGACGAAAATGAGCTCGACAGTGACGCAAACACCGGCGATTCGGACTTGGAAAGTGACAATTGTTCTGATACTGAGGGAGGGCACCATGGGGTGGATTACCCACACCGACGAAACATGCCACTTTGTGGAGATCGTTACGGAACGTTGTTGGAAAAAATACGTTATCACATTCTATGCAGTTATGTGTGTATGTGAGTCATGTAACACATACACATATGACAAGTCATATGTAAGGCTGGATTTCACGTGATACGGAGATGGGTATATATATTTCAGGTTTTCTCCTCCTGTATCCTTACAACTCAGTAGCGCAATAGTGGAATCACAGCTCTTTAGTCTACAAGATACTCCGTTCAAATCTCAGTGCCGCCTTATTAAATATAAGAGACAGCCTTTAATACTGCAATATTTTCAGGTTATGAGCCCGGGTTAGCAAGACTTCCGCTACCCAACCATATACCACTTGACAAAAACTGCTTATACACTAAAAACGCTTCTACCGTTACTTTCCCCACTTACCTCCTCCCTCCTATCACTCTAAGAGTGACGCAGATGTCTATTATAGACAACACAACGAATTTCACTGCAGTTACTGCAACAACACTCGACCTCTCCCCAAACGTTGGACCAATCCTTGTTGCGAAAACGACGCTTGGTACATAAAAAGATATTTGGCCTATCGAAACAAATGCCACATACCTACTACGACGCACCTGAATACCCAATATCCGAAATCAAAGCCAAAGGATCACATCTGCCACAAGATTTTACCAGTGACGAATACTGAGGTTATTTCAACCCTACAGTGATCATTGACTCTCCTGGTTGTGGGAGATTAAGACCGTTTCCCATAAGTCATCACAAAGAAACAACCATATTCCCATTCTGTTGTAACGAATTTCAATTTCAGCTTGAGTACTTCGCAATAAAAAGGTTGTACAATCGTAGAAATATCGGCTGAACAAAACCGTTTCCTCCCAACACCAATTTGAACAACAATAGACCTATCCCACGTTAACCGCTAAAATGTCCACCGAAGACACCTCACCAACTGACTCCACAGTTGGATGATTGTCCCTTACCCTAAAAGACTATCCAAAATTGGAAGGACAACAGGACTATCAGTCATGGGCACAAATGTGGAAAACAGCATTCAACGTATGCGATCTATGGGATATAGTCGACGGTTCAACTGAACAACCTGAGCCAGAAGACGAAGAAACCTCCTCCTCAAAAGAGACCAAGGACTGGAATAAGCAAAATGAACTAGCAAAGTTCTTCCTATACCAGGCAGTGGGTAGCTACGCAGCCGATATCACCTGCTACAACTTGGCCTCTGGGGCTTGGCAGTCACTAAGGGACCAGTTTGACAAAGAAACACCATCTACAAACCTAGTCCTTCTTGAAAACATCTTCACCAAACTCACCCCTGGTAAAAATATCTCTGAACACATCTCCAACTTCGAAAACGCATGGAACCGGTTAACTCAATGATGCTCAAATGCAAAGGGCAAAAAGGCTGACGACCTTTTGACTACATTGAAAGCGGTAGTCCAGTCTGAAGCCACCAACGGAGCGTTCTTTCTGCTTTCGATAAAGGAGCAACATGGAGATCTATGTGATATGCTGGCTGCACGAGGAGATGACCGTTATGTAGACATAAGGGAATTCTTTGTCAGCAGAGCAGCAGAGAAAATCGAACAAAGGGAAGATGAAAAAGTGCTATTCGTTCCAAGGAAACAAAAAGGAACGAAATTCTGTTCCTGGTGCAAAGCACGAGACAAGAAGAGTGACAACTATAACCTCAAGGACTGCCATGGTCTCAAAAGAGACAAGGAGAAAAAATATCGAAACAAGGGACCAAAATCGATAAACGTTACCGATGCTACTGTTACCGTGTTGATGACCAACTCTCAACAAATTGCGAATGAAAGCGATAGGAGGATGACAATTAGTTGGTTTTGTGATTCAGGAGCCACTGACCACATATCACCAAACGAAGGTGACTTCCTAAACCTATCACCCATAAAAGCAAATATAGTAACGGCAGATGGCAGAACTCATCAAGCAACCGGAACAGGAGACATTCAGATCCCTGTGCGACTGCTGGATGGATCCAGACATACGGTTAAACTCCGAAGAGTACTGTATGTACCATCGTTTCGATACTCCTTAGTGTCTGAATCAAGGATTGATGATGTTGGAGTAAGAGTGGAAATTGAGAAAGGAGAGAGAAGATATGTGAAGAATGGAAGGATATTCATAGTTGCGGAGAAAAAGGATAGACTGTGGTATATAAGGGCACATAATGAGAAGGCTCTTATGACACCTTATGAGGAAAGACACCTGACACTTGGTCATCCTAGCACTATTCGAGATTGCTATAACGACATATTGCCCATTCCCCAACCTCAAGACTTTAACTGTAAAACTTGCAAGAGGCAAAAATCAACACATAGTATGCCACCTGGAAAAAATATGGAAACAAAGAAACCTTTCGAGAAAATCCATTCAGATCTGAGCGGTCGTATATCAGTCCTAACCTTGGGAAAAAACGAATATTACATGACATTTGTGGACGACTATTCCAGATACTGTTGGCTATACTTGCTAAAGTCAAAGAACGGAGCTGAGAATGCAATAAAAGATTTCTGGAACCTTATACATACACAATTCGAAGTACGAATCAAACGTCTCCACACCGATAATGGAACAGAGTATGTAAACCAGAAAGTACCCCAGTTCTTAAAGGAAAGAGGTACAATCCATACCACATCACCAGCCTACAACCATGAATCAAACGGTGTTGCTGAAAGAATAAATCGTACCCTTACAACCATGGTACGATGTATGTTGCCAGCCAATCAAAGGTTTCTATGGGTGGAAGCATATTCTACTGCTGCCTACCTATATAACAGACGATGGCATTCCATGATAAAGACAACACCTTTCGAGCACCTATATGGCAAGAAACCAAACATTAACCACCTCCATCCTTGGTTCACATCTACGACAGTACACATTCCTTCAGAAAAGAGAACAAAGTTGGATCCTACAGCTGAAGAAGGTCACTTAGTAGGGTACACTTTCAGTCCTACAGTATATCGGATTTACATACCTAAACGACATACGGTGACCGAAGCAAGAGACGTCAGGTTTGTGATAATGAAAGGAGTTTCATTCGAATATCATCAAGAAAGTACTGCTACAATTCCGGAGAAAGAAGCCATTCCAGAAAACGAAGAACAACATGAAAGTAATCCTCCAGTCGAATACAAAGACCATGCAGACGAAACAGAGGTACCAGGAGCATACCCTGATGAACCTCCAAGACGACTATCAACTCATACCCGATTCCAAACCACCAAAGGTCTGGAATATCGAAAGGACCTAGGCAAAGCCAAGCTCAAGGACTTGGATGCCAAATTGAGAAAATGCAATGAAACTTTCAAAAGCTACATGCCAGGCGAAGGAGGGACAGGTACCCTGAACAAGTTAGTCTACAACATAAGCTGCAACGCGAAGTGATACTCGAGAAAATTTGACAACAACAGACTGCCATGAGCAAGGAATCCTTCTTTGGACTCTCCTACTACAAGCCTGACCCCACAAGCTACGCAGAAGCAATGAAGTCAGAAGAACAGGCAGAATGGCAGATAGCAATGCAGGAAGAAATGGAAGTTATGAAACGCAGAAAGCTTGCGGACGAAGTCGACCGACCTAATACCAAAAGAGTTCTCGAAGGACGATGAGTATATAAGACAAAGGTTAAACCAGATGGAACTATTGAAAGACAAAAAGGGAGATATTGTGCCAAAGGATTCAGCCAAATACCAGGGGAAGACTTGGAAGAAGTATCTGCCCCTGTAGCACGCCTAGAATCATTACGGGTATTGTTAAGTCTAGCAATCAAGAGTAGGTACGTCCTACGACTACTAGACATCAAGAGTGCATTCCTGTATGGTAACATAGACTACGAAGTATATCTAGAAATTCCTGTAGGATACCGCATACCAGGAAAAGTATGGAAGTTACGGAAAGCAATCTATGGCCTTAAACAATTCCCACGCCTATAGTATCACCATCTTACCCAAGCCTTAGAAACGATGAACCTAAAGGTTACCGACTTTGATCCATGTATCCTAATTGCAACAGATTTATACTGTTGTATATACGTTGATGACATTCTCATCACCTGCAATCCCTCCAAAGTCAACCAGTGTGTTGATAAACTACGATCCCGCTTCCAGTGTTCCGATTCTGGTGAAGCATCTATGCTACTCGGTATCCAAATCAAAAGAACAGAAACCGGTATCAAGCTATACCAGGAAAGATACATTACAGAAATTCTTGAACGATTTGGTATGACCGATACAAATAAAGACAAAACCCCAATCGAAGCACACTCACCACTTGTTAAAGCTACTCCTGATGAGGAACTCTGCGACCAGAAAACATACCAATCCATAATAGGATCCTTGATGTATGCTGCCGTCGCTACCCGAGTAGACATCGCATATGCGACCGCATTCTTCAGTCAGTTTGCATCCAACCCAACAAACACCCACCTAACAGCTGCCAAACGAGTTCTTCGCTATCTTAAAGGTACAAAGAACAAAGGACTAAGCTTCCCACACGATACAGAGGCTCTGCCTCTAGAAGTCTACAGCGACAGTTCCTATGCATCGAAACTCGACGATAGAAATCCTTCACTGGATTGATTATACAGACTCATGGGCATACAGTTCTGTGGCGCTCCAAGAAACAACGCATAGTAGCTCAATCAACTACAGAAGCCGAATACGTCACACTGTCATTTGCGGCAAACCAGAGTGTTTAAATTAGCCGAGGCTTAAAGCAAATGGGCATCACAACAACGCCGATTGTATATTGTGATAATACAGCTGCAACAAGTCTCACCGAGAACCATGGAGTCTCAGATCGAACCAAAGACATCGATGTCCGCTACCATTCTGTTAGAGAGCTGCGTGAGAAAGGAGATATTCAAGTAGTTAGAGGTGAGTCAGAAAACAATGTATCAGATCTATGTACTAAGGGATTATCGCGGATTTCATTTACGAAATTACTGAGGAAGATAGAAATGGAAACGTAGGGTAAGTGTTGGAAAAAATACGTTATCACATTCTATGTAGTCATGTGTGTATGTGAGTCATGTAACACATACACATATAACAAGTCATATGTATGGCTGGATTTCACGTGATACGGAGATGGGTATATATATTTCGAGTTTTCTCCTCCTGTATCCTCACAACTCAGTAGCGCAATAGTGGAATCACAGCTCTTTAGTCTACAAGATACTGCGTTCAAATCTCAGTGCCGTCTTATTAAATATAAGAGACAGCCTTTGATACTGCAATATTTTCAGACGTTGTACAGCGAGATAATTGTGAAGACGAGATGTGGCTACCATTTGGAAGCAAGTCTGACTTTGAGCTTGTGCGCTGGTTTATTGAAGCGAAGATACCAAAGGATCACATCAACAGATATTTCAAGATTAACTTGGGGTCCGAAGACAGTAATATTAAATCTAGCTATCGGCTCCTTGAGGCTGTTGATGAGTAGGAATCAGGTATGGGGATAAAGAGCTGGAAAGAGGGGTTTGTATCGTTTAGCGAAGCTGTACGTAAATCTACCCTCAGAACGTCCAATATTGACCGTATAAGGGAAATACCGGACAGGGAAGAACTCGATAAAGATTCGTCAACACAGAAATTCTCTTTCCGCAACCCTATTGATTGTGCTAGATATCTACTTAGTCAAATATGTTTTGCATAAGATTTAGTTTACGCCCCGGTCAAGGAATGGAATAGTAAAGAGCCACCACAGCAAGTTTATTCTGAAATGCATACGGCAGATTGGTGGTGGGAAACACAGGTAGGTTCAAATGCGACGTTCCACGGCTCATCCATACCGCGTGTCAGAACCTAAAATAAACAGCCAACAAAGGATACATTGCCTGATGGAGCAATGCTTGTACCGATCATATGTGCCTCAGATGTTACCTTTTTAACGATTTATTTCGTGAGATAAGAAAGCCTGGCCAATCTATATGACAATTGGGAATATCCTATCGAAAACGCGGAATAAGGCCTCGAAACAAGGGACCGTCCATTTGGCGCTTTTGCCCATTCCCACGAAGATGCTGGGAGTAGCAGCACGAGATGCACGGCAAACGCAGGTCGACAATGAGATTCTTTGTGATTTGATAGAAGCGATATTTGCGCTATTGGTTGCATTGGGAAACTCCGGAATTGAGGTTGAATGTGCCGATGGAAAGGTCAGATTATGTTTTCCACGTCTCGCGGCTTGGATTGCAGATCACTTGGAAAACATCACTTTGCACGGTATTCAACAGAATCAGTGCGCTGTCTGTGAGGTACGAGCGGAACAATTAGGTTCCCATTTGAGATGCCCCGTGGCAAAACGAGATTATAGAAAATACGAAAATCTCATCAACTGGTACTGCGATAACGACAAGCAAGCAGGGCCAATGCTCACAGATCATAGGTTCAAATTGCTGCCAAGCGCCTTTTGGGGTCTTCCAAACGTTCAACAGTACGACTTGCCCAAACCAGATATTCTTCATGTTGTTTACCTCGGAATATTCGAAGCACACCTTATGAAATGGGTAATTAGATTTCTAAAGAAGTTCAAGCTGTTACAAACATTCAATGCGATCTGGAAGAGTTTGGCTGTTTATCACGGTTATTCTGCGCCGAACAAAGAATACACACGGATCTCGCAGTGTACCGGAACAGAGATGAGGAATCTGGTTAAAGTAATACTACCGTGTTTTGCAGCTTTGTTATGTCGTCCAAGTGCCGTAGAACGTCCCGTATTTACCAAATCTTTGGCCTGTGTCCGATTGATTGTGGACTTTACCCTAATGTCACAATATACAAGCCATACCAATGAGACGATTCAATACCTCGAACAGTTCCTAAAAGCCTTTCACGATCACAAAGATGTTTTTAAGGAGTACCAAATAGATAAGTCCACCACGAGAAAGGTGCGATAGGTAAGTATGAGGATTAGGGGTGAGAATAGCCAAGTACTTAATCAACACCGCCTTTCCGGAGCCACAGCAGCCAAAAGACGTCCTATTGCAGATGAACAGTATCGCGATTTAGATGGAATTGTCGCTGATATCTATGATGAGGATGTAGACTTTAACTTTGTTAAAATACACTTGCTGAGTCACTTTGAGGACCATGTATGGCACTTTGGGAACATTTAAATGTATACTACGGAGTCAGGGGAATCAAATAACAAAACAAAGATCAAAGAGGGTTATCAGCGGTCAAATAAAAACGATGCGAGCAATAAAAATCTGAGAATGTATGCCAGGCTTGACAGCTTCAAAATTCATGAAATGAATGTTGAGGCGAGTTTACCACGTTCTATTGAGAACGAACAACATGACAAGGAGCACAAGCGGAGGGTAGGATCCGTAACTAAGCAACCAATGGGTTTTACAGCAATGATCGTAACTGTTTCTCAATTCAGTCAGACGTTGAAAAATCTCCCCCACCTTTTACTCGACTATTATCGACGGAAATCATCTGTAAGTCGACAGCTTGATCTGGATACGGTCAAGCAGCTTCCCGTCGAGATATGTCAGCTTTTACATGTTCCGGTTGAGGACTTTCAGGCCGCGCGAGAGGTTACATGGCACCATCTTCGGTGTACAGGCACTCAGCTTTGGAGGTCCACAGGTCGGAGTAGAAACGATTGGGTCTGGGTGGATTCAGGTAATAAAAGTATTTATAGGGTGTTGAAAGGGTATTACCCAGCGCGCTTGGTATCAATAATGAAGGTTCGAGAGTTAACAACGGGTAATGTGGATAGACTGGTTTTGGTAAATCGTTCTATGTTGAGAATTCGGGGAAGTTAAGCGACATTACAGGACTTGTTACTGTCACTTTGGGGATGGCGAAAGGGCCAAATGGGACAGCGGAAAGGGTAGTTGGCATCAAAAGGATAATGGGCATGTCGCATTTAGTACCAGAGGGTGCCGGAGTAGTTAACAAACGCTGGTATGTAAATAATAGGATTGATTTTGAAACATTTAATAGAATATATATAACAAAGTAAGATAAATACATTAGAAAGAACACAGCCGCCGCAAATGTGACGTATAATGATATTTTCTAAGCGAGCAGGGATGAGAATAAAATAGTAAAGTTTAAGGGATTCATGGCGTCTCAAAGATGACGATGAGGAGCGGATTGAGTACATACTTCAGTGTGTAGCGCGAAAGAATTAATTACAAACGCGTACTAAGGAAACAAGAAAGGTTTATATGTGAACGACACAGGTGGGAGGAGAGCATATTATGGTGTGAGGAACGTCCCCAGGGGGATGGCGTCCATAATGGAGAAATCAGGGGGAAGGGAAAATGCCTGTTATGATAGAGAGCCGAGACACGCAGAGGTTTTTCCGGACTCAGAGAGGGAAGCATGAGCCGTACAAAGTCCAAAGTGGCGCGGCAGGAAAAGCCAAAACAAAACAGGGGTCAATTAGTCGAGATGGATTCAGCTGTGAAGTAAGCACAGGGCTACAGATAAAAGATAGGGATGAATGACGTTGGGGGTCTGGATTGAGCTGTGGGGAGGCCCCTGGAGTTTTCTGACAACGATAGAATTACGGGAGAGACTGGAAGGACAGGGGGAGCTGGCATTACCAGCCTGTTCAGGGAGATATATAGGTAATACATGAGGAAGAATTTTTTTTGCTGATGTGTGAGCTTGCGCCTGTATCGATTTCCCAGTTGTGTGGGTAAGGAGTATTTTGAGTAGAGAGGTGGGATATGGATGTACTGACCGGTTCAGATATTTCTTCTTTGCTGATCTTTGCTGAACTAACAGCTTTCTTTTCCATGTTCTTTTGGTTGTCGCCCTTGAGTTTATTACACTCATTCCAGGTATGTCCAACTGCGCGAGCAGTTGGGTAATGCCTTTTGCAGTAGGTACATTCCTTGGGTGAGGCCGCAGGTCTCCTGAGAGGTTCCATTCCTTTTCCTTTGACATCAGCACTTTTATATGCTTTGTCATCCTCAGGACTAACCAAGGCTCATGTCCAACAATTTGTTGCAGACATGGTTGTAGATAAGGTCCTCCTTGGTTTGTAGGCTATCGACGATATTACTCATTGAATCAGGAAGGGAGTGGAGAAGAACTGCTGCTTTGGCTTTGGGTGACTCGAATACCGATTTGAAAACAAACGGTAGAGCATATCGGTCATCAGCAGTGGAGGAGGAGCAACGGTATTTCATTCGATTCCAGAGGGTATCGTACTTGTTGCTATAGTCTGCAATAGGTGCAGAGGTATCGTACTTGGTTTCAAGGACAGTGTTGAGTTGTTCAAAGAAGGAGGTAGTGTTTTCTCTAGCAAATTTATTTTAGAACACTTTCCAGATAGCGGGGGGTGTTTTGTGGGTGGCCAGCAAAATAAGCCATTGTGGGACAATCGTTTCAAAGAAGTAGGCCAAGGCCCATTATTATCGATCGTGAAATTCCTCTAATCTCCCGGAGTTATTATTTCCATCCTAGTCCTCTTCTACCTCCGGCCGGGTTTCCTTTTCCATTACTATGTCAAAGCAATTATATAGAGTAAGGAGATATTCCGAGATATCTCACCAGGTCCGGTAGTTCTCAGGGCCAGTGAGCTTTGGGAGGGAGCTCAATTTGTAACTAGGTGCCCAACTACATTTGGAGTTGTTGGCATAAGATCTAGGGTTTGGTGCAGGAGTTTCTGGAGGAGGAATGGTGCTTTCTGCAGTGGCTATTTTTGCTTGATAAAGGTAAAGTGACTTTGGTTGCTAAATACTGGTACTTTACTTTGCACTTGTGAGTGGTTGCAGCTAAAAAATTGCACTTTCCGTAAGAACTCGGATTTAGTGAGGGAGGAAAACTTGGAGTTTCACAAGGAGCACCAAGACTTTTCGTATCGATTTGCCAAGAATCATTCGCCAAGAAGGTTTCTTTTCGCGAACGATGTATGCTTTCGTGTTTCGCTTCGAGGAAATGTTTCAATATTGCACGAAACATTTTTCGGTGAAAGTGTTTTGTTTTGTTTCGGATGGAATTTGTTTCATGGTGAAAGATGATTGCGTGTAAGAGTAAGTCGTATAGCTATGGATGTACCGGGCTCATAACCTGTTTAAATTATGTGTATTGGCACAATCTTATAGCATGAGTACGAAAATACAACACAGTATTAAGAGTATACTATGTGCACGCTTCGTTGAGGAGTATTGTACTATGAAGGCAGATTAGTAGTAGTTCTTGTCCTTAATTCACTATATAAAGTAGGCGGCAACTAGCTATTTATACAGGTGCCTATCCTCCATGTACTTAGTAACAAAAATTGGGAAAACATTGTAAGATACATAAGTGCGAACATGTTTGACCCTGAAAAACTAACAAGGAAATCCCAATAAAATATGCGTAATCTGAAGTGGTGTGCGCGACATAAACGGAAAGATAACACATGATACATGAATGGTAAAAGGTTACAATACATGGAAAGATAACCAAGAAATCCCGCACATAACATAAGAAATATATGCATTAATTCTCAAACATTATCATGAAATATAACTGAGAATATGATATACCCTAGCGGTAGTAATGTCTGTAGTTTCCCTGAGTAAACTAGAAATATCCAAGCAGAGACATAAACAATATTACCATAGGAAATATACATATCAAATGAATTGAAGAATTATAACTGACACTAGTTATAGTAGAACTATTTTGTCTTTGAGCTTAGCATCCTCATGGATGGTACACTGCCGATCAAGGCATGCACCCCAATGCATGGCATCATGGTTTCTCTCATCAACGCTGATCTCCAGGGTGACTTTGTCTCCCCAATCGTTTCCTACCCTGATAGAACAATCAGAGTTATCAGATGGAAGTGTTTTTTCAATCGGAAGTAGTTTAAAGTGCGACATATTTGAAGAGGTGACAGAAATGTTGTAGGGGTTTGAATCTTCTTTGTTGGTAGAGTTTTGTGTGTAGTTTGGTTCTGGACCAAATTGCTCATTGAGATGGGAAAGAGCATCAGCTAAATAGTTTACCTTCCCAGGCCCATATCATATCTTTGCCTCATATTTTTCCAAATGGGTTCGCCACCTCAGCTGCTTGCATAAGGGGTTCTTGGCTGTCTTCAGCTTCACCAATAGATTGTGGTCAGTTATAATAATAAATTCATGCCCTGCAAGATTATGATCAAAGGAGGTTAAGGCATCCATATTTTCAAGTGCCTCCTTGTCGGTGGTTCCATAATTCATCTGTGAGTGGCTGAATTTCCTGTTGTGCAATATTGCAAGCCTTGCCATTTCAGGTGTGTCTCCTTGTCCTACCCAGCCTTCTACCCCTGAGTCTGAGGCATCCGTGATGAGCAATATCTTTTGTCCGGAGGTGTGGTTGATTGATCTCATGACCTGGTTCTGTTTGGTGATCTCCTTTATATTCTCCATGCATTGATCATGTGTTGGTGTCCAAACAAACTTTTTATTTCTGGTGAGATCCCTCAAGGTTGATGTAATAGAGGCGATATCTGGTAGGAATTGGCTAATATAGTTTACCAATCCTAGGAACTCCTTAAGTTGCTTCTTATTCGTCGGTCTTTCCACTTCTCAATCCTCCTGATCTTTTCAGGTAATGCTCTACACCCTTTGTCATAAATGAAATAGCCTAATACTTGTAATTCTTTAGCAAAGAAATCTGACTTCTTTCTGCTAACCAAGAGCTCCGCTGTATCCAACCTGTCACAGACCGCTTTAATATATTTCAAGTGGCCGGTCCCTCTCTCAGAGAATATGAGTATGTCGTTGATATACACCCATACAAATTCTCCTAGCTAGTCTGCGACCAGGTCTGACATGATCCTCATAATTGTTCCTTGTGAATTCAGGTCTCCTTGCAACATAATCCTTCTGACTAGTGTCCTTTCTTGCTGTGAGGTCCGCCAGATATCTGATCCTGCCTTCAGTCTTCCCTTCGACTATTACAAATATAGGTGCTGCTCAAGGCACTTCTACTCTTTCGATGACTCCTTCTAGCTCTTTCAGTTCCAGCCATGCTTTGATTCAAATCTCATATTTCTCTGGTACTGAGTATGTTGACTTCGTCTTCAGATTCTCAGGATTCTTTAATCTGATTTAGTGGTTGATCTTCCTTAAAGGTGGTAACCTTTCAGGAATCGGATCTGTGAATACCTTCAGGTATTGATCCATTATCTCTTCTATGCTTCTCACAGCTGATCGAATTCTGGTACTTGATGGTGTGCAATTGACCCATATCATATGCTCAGAAAAGTGAAATATCAGCTTTCCAGATTTGAGTGATGCTTTGTTTCGCGGTAGAAATGGTATTCCAATCAATGCATCATACCTGGCTAAGTTCCCTACCATGATTCTATTGCCAGTAGTCTTCATCTTTCCAATCACTATGCTGACATTGCATTCTTTCTGGGATTCAGATCCTAACCCTTTGATAGCCAAATGGATGGTTGCAGGAGTTGCCATTTCGGTACACGGAATTCTATGTATAGTGACCAAGGTTGCACACAATAGGTCTGTTCTTAAGATTCCTGTATCAAATAAGACTCTCGCTTGTTTGCCGTCAATCAGGATCGTTGCTTCCAAGCTGTGTGACTCTTATCACGCTTGTGTAAAGTATTCTGTTCTAATGTATTGGTCTTGACTACTAGGGTGTTGACATATGCTTCATCTTTGCTGCTGGCTTCTTCAACTTGATTTTATAATGTTTCCTTCCTGGGTATCTTTGCTTTACCATAGTGACTCTTGTTGGGACAATCCTTTGCCATATGTCCTTTACCGCCGCGGGTAAAGCATGCTCCTTTTTCTCTTGTAGTATTTGTTTTGCTTGATTCATTTTTCTTCCATATAGGTTTGTTGACCTTCTTGGAGTTGTCTTCCTTGTATAGATCCTTCTGCTTATCCTTTCCATAGGCTCCTGTATCGTGGAGGATTGCATTGAGTCTCTCTGCATAAGCTATTGTAGTCAGGATTGTTTTGCTAGAATCAAACCATGTTTCGAGGTCTCATATTAGCCTAGTGTGCATGCATTGGAAGAACCTTTGGTTGAAGGCATATTCCTAAATAGAGCCTTTTGGTAATCATGATCAGTACATCAACATGTCAGTAGCCACAGTGGTGATGCACTTTGTCTTCTCATTCTTGACTTGCTCAATCTTGTAGAATTGTTTGTAAAGATCATCCTTCTGTCTAGATAGCTGAAATTGTTCTTTTAACCAGTCCATAAGCTGATCTCTGGTCTGGTCTTTGCAATAGTTTTCTGCCGCCTGGAAAGCTGCCTCCTGAGGTCTCCCTTATGTGTACAGTATCCAATCGTTTCCCACTCCGTCAGTTTAGGTGTTGACTCTATGTAGTCTTAGGTATAACTGGAATCACTGGTACCAACAATTGAACTCTTCTAGCTGAAGGTCTTCTCCTTCACCACAGAACCTCTTTGGTGTAGGAACTTTGATATTAAGTTTTGAAGTAACGTATTTGACCTAGTGTTGGGACACTCTCTAGTTATGGGACACTTCTTAA
>QFET01011921.1:0-17595 GCA_003316355.1 Tuber calosporum | reverse complement strand
TCCTAATAGTATCTTCAGGGTCCCTTTGGGATTCTCGAGATACTTGGGAGTAGGTTACAAGCAGGAGGATAGCAATACCCACCTGGGTAGAAGCAAGGAGGGGTAGTGATAAGCGAAACAAGGAAGGAATAACCAGTTAGGAAGTCATAACCAAGTAGGAAGGGATAACCAAATAGTAGTGCTTATCAGGTATAAACCCAAATAAGTAATAACCAACATCAAGTCAGTAGTAATAGTAGCAACATAATAGGATTCTGTTACATTCCCCTTAAAAGAAATAAAACAAATAAAAAATAAGCAATATCCTGAAGGGCTTAATGACCAACCCGCCATTGGAGCATTCCACTCAATTTCAAAATATATAACTTAATCAGTAAACATATATCCATCACTGGTGTCAGGACCTTACACCTTTATAAGCCCCATACTAGCGAAGACAATAGCAGGAAGCAGTTAGCCTTCCATCTCAGATTCATCCAAGGTGGAGAGTGTTGTGCTGGTATCGGATTCTGAGTAGTCTGAGTCTTGGAGAGGTTTCCAAAATCCGTCAGGGTCAAGCTCAGGTGAGAGGGGGGCATAGTCTGGTTTCTGTAGTGTCCAGGCAGAGAAAGTCTCGCCATGGGACCAAGGGAGTCTGAAAGGTATAGATTCATTGTAGGTATCGAACCAGTAGGATCTGTTGATAGTGCTGGTACCTTCTAGGTTGTAGAGGGTTTCCCATGTTGCTTCAATTTCGTCATAGCCTTTCTAATGGATCAAGAACTGTGTTTTTCTGCGATAGATTTGATCTTTGAGTATCTTTTCGATTTCCAATTGCTCTTGTTCACTAGCATCGATGGTGACAAGTGCTTTGGATATGGGTTCTGGTGTTCCTGGGAAGGCGCAGGGGTTGGGTCCTAGGCAAGTGCCAAGATGGCTGCGATGGATCCATGGGTGGATTCCTGCTATTACAGGGGGAAGTATGAGTTTGTAGTTGTTATGTCTGTCAGGTCCTTCACTCACTGAGAAGGGTCCTAACCATGGTCCAACTAGCTTGTGATTTCGTCCAACCTTATGGATATAGGGTGCAGACTTTAGGATAACTTCAGATTCGTTAGGGATGATTGGGGGTCCATCATTTCTTCTGTTTTCGTTGGATGTGGTTTGGCGTGCTCTGGCCTTCTTGAGGGCATCTCTGGTTAGTTGCTGGTTCTTCATAATCTGGGAAGCAATCTTGTCTGCTGCTGGTACTGAAGTGGGGAGAACTCTGACGCTTGGGAGGAGGTTTGGTAGTCTGCCAAAGGTGATTTCGAAAGGAGAGAGTTCTGTACTATCGCTGGGGGCTGCATTGATTGCAGTCTGAATGTGAGGTAGGTGGCGAACCCACTTGGTTCCTTTAGGGTTGACATAGTTCCTAAGGCATTAGCGAACAGTTCTGATTCTGCACTCAGTCTGTCCATTGGTCTGGTGATGGTAAGCTGTAGCCATGTTGAGATCAACATTGAGATTCGCCATAAGCTGTATCCAAAAGCGTGAGATAAACTTAGGGTCTCTGTCAGAGACTAGGGAGGTAGGGAAACCATGAATGGAGAAAACTCGCTCAATGAGGTTATGGGCGGTTTCGATAGCAGTGATGTTCTGGGAGACTGGTATGAGGTAGGTAAAGCTATTAAATCGATCCAAGATAACCATGATGAGTTCAAGCTTGCAATCGCTAGGGAAGGGTCCTGCAAAGTCAATTGCAAGGCACGAGAATGGCTGCCTGGGGACAGGGAGGGGGGTGACGGATCCTTCAGGGACAGTGGTAGGTTGCTTGTTGAGCTGGCATAGGTGGCATCTGCGGACATAGTTTTCAAAATCGTTCCTCATGGAGAGCCAGTAGAAGTGTCTTGAAGCATATTCAAAACATTTCTGCCAAGCCATATGTGCAATTTGTTCATGGGTAATGCGCACAATTTCGCTTCTGATGTTAGCACCTTGATAGCTTGCTTCATAGGGGATATAAGGACAGTCTCTACTGTCATCTTTCCCCTTTCTGACGAGAACTCAATCATATAAGAGCCAGTCAGGGTGGTCGATAGCCTTGGTAACAACGTTAAGGAGAGGGTCATTCTGGGTAGCATTTCGAATGCTGGAGTACCACTTTCCTTTCCTGGTGTTGGTAAGCTGAAAAGCGCGAAGGTCAAGCTGTGAAGAGGGCTGATCTAAGAAGCAGTTATAATAATTGACAGGTGCCTCTGGGGTAGGTAGATCCCATCCTTGGTCGATATCCGGTAATTCTCTTTCTTTTCCATCATTAATAACTGTATGAAAGACTGGGTAGCCATCATTATCATGGAGGGGAGGAGGAACAGCTCATCTGTATTCTGCTCTGCGCTTGGGGTGATGAGGGGAGACAAAGTTGGAGGAAGAGTAAAGAGGCAAGGGTCCTGGAATATCGTGAGATCCTGAGGGAAAGTATCCTGTATTCTTTCCATTTATGTAGGTTTGCCATTCGTCCCAGACACAGGCAGTCCAGTGCATGGCTCTGTGTCTATTAGATTCAAGAAATCGGTCATGTTCATTGACTGGAGGTCGAGGAGGGACTGGTGTGGGCTGAGGGTCAGGCTCAGTAGGTGTGCTGCTGGGGGCAATATTTCCGGAGATGGTGTCTGCAAGGGATTCCAGTTGGGTGATAGAATCATGGATTCATTTAAAGCAGTTGGTGATAGCATCTGGATGCAGAGGTTGGTCCATATCTCCTGGAGTGTTGTTAATTCTCGCCGCAAGGCCAGACAGTTGAGCTTTAGCTCGTTCAATATATACCGTGGCATGGGATTGCTCTTGAGGGTTGCTGGGATTGGAGGAGGTCTTGACGATTTCACAACCTTGTATGGCATTGGTTGCAAGCTCGAGGGTATATGCTGCTTTGTCCATGGCTTGTTCAATAGAATCTGAGTAGTGACTCGGTTCTTGGGAGCTGGAGGGGGTTGAGCTGGTGCCATGATGTGAGTTCCACATGGAGTGGTGTTCAGGAGTAAGAATGTGAGAGGGTACTTGAAGAGTGAGTGCAGAAGAAGGGTCTAGTGCATCAGCGATATTGAGGTAGTGTCTTGATACACTATTCATGGCGGAGGAGGGTGTTTTTATAGGCTTCTTCTAGGTAGGGTCTTCGAGTATTTGGTCTTCTTCAGCAGGGGTGTCTTCATAGATCCTTGATAGTGCATCTGCAAGGACATTGTCTTTGCCAGGTCTATGTATGATATCGAAATCATAAGATTGCAGGAACATGCGCTATCTAGTTTGGCGGTAAGGTAGGTCAGTCTGCTTCAGGAAAAAGGATAGTGCCTTGTTCTCAGACACAACAGTGAACTTGGTGCCATATAGAATCGGATGGAATGCCTCAATGGCATCCACAATCATCAAAAGTTCTAATTCATGGACAGGGTAGTGCAGTTGACTTGTAGAAAACTTTCTGCTGTAGAATGCGGCATGGTATGCTTTCTCAGGGGAGGCTCCTTGGCCAACCCATGCTCCTGATCCAACCTTGAGGGAATCAGTAATGAGGTAGATTGGGTCAGCTGATGTCTCATATGAGATGGGGCGGAGCGGAATAGTCTCATTGGCCAGGTGCTTAACCTGTTTGAAGGCTTCCTCATGTAGGGGTCGCTATTCAAACACATCATGGGAAATTAGGTCCGAGAGGGGGGCAGTTGTGGAGGTAAGGTGTGGGAGGAATTGTCCATGATATATTACAACTCCTATTAAGGTCTGAATATCCTTTTTCGATTTTGGAGTGGGCCAGTTTTGGATAGATCGAATTTTTTCAGGGTTTGCATGAATTCCCCTCTCATCTATAACATATCCTTAGAGTGAGAGCTTGGTGGCGAAGAATTTGCACTTGGCTGGCGATGTTTTGATTTGATGCTGCTTTAGTCTTCCAAGACTGATCTGATGTGCGAAATATGCTCCTCAACTGTTTCTGAGTAGATGGTAATGTCATCCATGTATGGTCAAACGAATTTTCCAATAAATCCATCTAGGTTAAACTCTATAACTTTTATAGTTGTAGCAGGGGTGTTGGCATCTCCTTGCAGCATACCTCTGCATGTAAAGGATCCAAAGGGTGTCTTGATGGTGTTGTATTTCTCATCGCTGGGGAGAACTAGAATTTGGAAATACCAGTTTGCTAGGTCAATGGTGGATCTGAACTTTGCTCTGGCAACGGTTCTGAGTATCATGGCTTGGTTGGCGATCGCTCCATGGTCCTCGATAGTAATATCATTCCTGGGTACAAGGTCTGCAAGCAGTCTGATTTTGCCATTAGGTTTCAGCTTTGAGAATATGTTGACTGGGTTGTGTGTCTCGCTTGGGTAAATGATTCCTTTAGCTTTCCAGTCCTTGATCAATGCTCTGTTTGCTGGCATGATCTTGTCAGGGAGTGTAAAGAATCTCGGATTGTGGTCCGAAATTGTGTCTTTCAGCTGGATATGGTGGTTGACATCTCTCAAGGGTGGTAATTCCGCTGTCTTCTTGCCAGGGAATACTGTAGGAAATTCAGAAATGAAGTCTGGGGCATCTGCTTCATTCATGGCTGCAAATCGAGCATGAGTTGCTTTCTTGCAGGTCAAGGTGATTCCTTTGTTAGGGAAGGTGATAATAGATTTTCCGCAATCTATTACAGCATAGTGTGCAGTAAGGTAAGCCATTCCTAGGAAGATATCATAGTTGTCCAGGGAATAGACTAGGGCTTCAGAGATATCGCCACTTTCTTTGTCAATCTGTATGACAGCCTTTGCACCATAGTTTATTGCTGAGCGTGATCCTTTAACTGCCATCATCAGGTTGATAGGGGCCACGAGGTCTCTGATAGGTATTTGGTGGGTAGTGACAAACTTACCTGATATCAAGTTGTCTCCTGTGGTTCCTGTATCGAATAGTGTCTTTGCTTTGTGGCCATTGACTGTGATGTATGCTTCGAGGGCTTGGAATTGAGTTCCACTAGGTCCTGCATGGTTTGTGGTAACTGTAACTGATTCTTTTGCATCGGGATCGTCTTCCTGGGTGTGGTATGTTCTTCTGACATTTTGGGGTCTCCTGGTTCCTCCAGGGCCTCTATTTCCTCGCTGCTGGGTGCTCCTATGCTTCTTCTTCTCAAAGCAGTTATCAGAGTAGTGTCCATGTTTTCCACAATAGTAACAGTCATTGTCTCTTGTGCGCCGATCCTTCTCAGCCTGGGATACTCTTTGATGCTGAGAGGTGTTGTTAGAGAATCTTGCTTGATTTTGCTGTGTGTTAGTCTGTGGTCGCTTGGGTGCTTGTTGGGAAACTGCATTAGAGGTTGCATTTCCTTGACGATTTCCATAGAGTCCTGTAGAGTGGGCAATTGCATCTCGCTTTTCCGCTATCTCCACTAGCTGGTCAAAGGAGGTATCAGAAGTGATGTGTGGTTTCACTTCTCGTTTGAGTTTGATATTCATGGCATCTAGGAGTTTCTACTTCGCTGAATAGTCCGAAATTGTTCCTGGGGGGAGACTGTGCCTCAAGGTTTCAAGTCTGATTACAGTGTCGGTAATCTGTGCTGTTTTTCCACCGGTAGTTTGCTTGACTTGTTGCCACTGTTCATAGATGGTATCAGTAGATGTGGAAGGAAGGTAGTAGGCTTCGAATTTCTGTTTTACTTCAGCTACTGTGTGGTCTCTTTGGGAAGCTTCATATAGGGTAAATTTATCGAGGGCCTTTTCTCTGCAATAGGCTCCATAGTATTGCAGGGCTTCAGGGGCATCGTCAGTTATGCCAAAGCTGGTGATGTATCAATGGACTGTGTTCAACCATGAGTTGATTCTCAATGGGTCTCAATCTTTCCTTCTCCTCTGAATGTAAATGGTGCAGGCCATTTAGGACGATTATTTCCCTCTGGGGGGACTGACATGGCGATGGGTAGAGAGCTTGGATTGCTTGGTGGACTTGGTGGACTAGGTGGTCTTGGTGGACTAGCTAAATCGTCTGGTGCAGGGCTTGGTTCCCTGGGTTCTCTTGGTAGACTGGGTGGTCTAGGTGGCGAAGCTGGGGGTGCAGGTCCTGGAGCGTCCTCTGGACCGGAATCTGATTCTGATTCTGAGCTTGGTTCTTTCTTGGATTGGACTTCTTTGTAGAGCTGTTCTTGGACTTGTTCTTGGACTTGTTCTTGGTCTTGGACTTGGTCTGGAGCTTGGGCTTGGGCGTGGTCTTGGGCTTGGTCCTGGTCTTCTTCTTTGCTGGGGCTGTTATCTACTGAGGATAGTTCTGAGTCCTCAGATGGTGGCGCAGGTTGGGGTACTGGCGCTTGACTTTGGGGTCCTGAGGAGGATGCTACCGATCCTCTAGTGAAGTGCCTTCTGGTATCTCTTGGAAGCGAAATGGTTGTTAGCTAGGGTGAGCTGGTCTCGCCTGGAGTCCGCTCAAGGCCTTCTTGGAAACAGGGAGGTGGACTAGTACTGCAGGGTCAAGGGAGCCAAAGGGTGATCAGTTCTCTGCCGAAGATCAAAGGTATACTTGAGTCTAGTTCAAAAAATGTAACCTACTCCCAAGTATCTCCTGAATCCCAAAGGGACTCTGAAGATACTATTAGGATAGGGGGAGAAGCATTGATGGATAGGTCTTCAATAGACAAGGTAAAAGGTATGGAACTGATAGAGTGACCGTTCAACTTGTAGTATTAAAGATGATAGTCCTGTGATGCTTTAGAGTCTGAATCCTTAAGGCATTGCAGGCTCTTTAAATACCAAAGATTGTAGCTAGGAAAACTAAATAAAAGCGCCAACATCCTGTCCAACAAACATGCTAACAGAGGGAGCATAACAAGGTAACCATATTCTGAAAACAGAGGGTTAAAAGTCACAGGATGGAGCTAACAAAACAAGTAATGGAATCCAAACAGGAAGGAATAAGAGATCGCTACTACTATACAAATCCAGTAGGTATAGCAGGAGGATAGCCATACCCAACTGGGTAGAAGCAAGGAGGGGTAGTGATAAGCGAAACAAGGAAGGAATAACCAGTTAGGAAGTCATAACCAAGTAGGAAGGGACAACCAAATAGTAGCGCTTATCAGGTATAAATCCAAATAAGTAATAACTAATATCAAGTCAGTAGTAATAGTAGAAACATAATAGGATTCCGTTACAATATGACAACAACCCACGCTGGCAAGAAATAGTGTCTACAGAACAGCTACTCAACTTCAGTACAAGATTTAGACTGACTATCTCAATAGCGTACTCAGTGCTAGATTCTTGATAATCTAAATTTTTATACACATAAGTACATATAACACATATGGGATATGTTACTAGGATTTCAAGTCTATAAAGGTTATAGTTCAAGGTGCTGATAGGTGACTATATAAGTGCTATTCAGACTGGTAAGAGGTAGGGTCCAATCCAGAACCTACTTATCTTTAGTGAAAGAGGATAAAGTAATTTATCCAATTGGATCTATTACATATTCAATGTCCTTGATATTTTGAATGCATCTACATATGAGTACATATATGCATGAAAGAGGTCCATCCAGGCTAATCACCTGGTATGCTGTAAGATGTTCACAAAGGAGTCACATCAAATCAAACTTATTTATTTGGCGGAGATATAGAAGGCTATCTACAAGTGGAGTACTTAATACCCTCTGAGTAATAGATAGACCAGGGGATAATTTAGTATGGTAGGGTAATACATCTTCAGGGCAAAAGAGTATTCGCACTTTTGACACCAAGGCAGAAATCTCTATAGATATTTCATATATATTGCCAATATAAGTATCAGGAAAAGTGTAAAACTAGTTAGCTGTTCTTTATAGTAAAGGGACAACCTCCGTCCCCTCTACACACCCTACGTTTGAAATCTCAACACTATGAGAAATCGTCACTACTTTTGTTGCAGCTTAACTTCACCCTATAGCCACACTAGGGTATAGGGATTTGGCTTAATAATTCCCTCCTCTCTGTGCTTCCTATAGTCTACCCCTTTGAGCTTGCTCTCTCCTCTTCTGCTATCTTTGCTGAAGGTTCTTCTCCTCTCCCCGCTGATGTTTTGCCTCGCTTAGCATCATACTCAGCCTTGCTTAACATTTGCAAGGTCGAGAATTAACACAGACCTTCTTATACTGCAGGGAGACAGCGCTGCAGTAGGGGAAAACTTTCTACTAGCCTACAGTTACTTTAATAGTTGAATAGTTGGTTCCCCCACTGTCACTTTGATGCGAACTGTCTAGATAGCCATGCACACGATTCTCTTGCTCCATGGGTTTACACCACATCAATCCTCGCCTCTTCCTTTACTACTCCTCTCTTCTCCTCCTGACGGTTCATTGGCTGGTACCCTACTGCTCCCCCCATCTACTGCACCATATTGCTAGTAATTCCAGAGGATACTGTGACTACATTGTCCACCACATTCCCCCTCCACCTCTATCGGATTATTGAACTCCTTTGGTATGATTCTGTTTACCTCATCGTACCTGGAGCACTAATTGCCCCAGCCACCTGCCATACCGTCCTGGATTGGTAGGATATGGGAGATTGTGCAGTTGGCCAGATTTATGATAGTTTAGGTTAGTTTCTTGCTTGCGTGTTTTGTTTCCTTGGAGAGTCTTGGTTCTTGGTCACTATTTGACTTAGTTTATTCCTATGTCCCTTTTCTGCACTGGTGAAAGGTTTTACTATCATTTGTAAGATTTCAGTCCTGTTTCTTCTTAGTTGTTTTTCCTACCCAAGAGCAAGAGTTTAGTTAGGTAAGAGGATATTTTTGGCTGAAGGGGGATGAGAGGGATTGTAGTTGAAGGATTCTTTATCCTATTGCTGCAGCTCTATATAGAGTCAGTACCTAAAACAGTAATTCAATAAGATAATCAACAAAAAAAGAAAATATTCAAACTGCTAAATAAAGGGACATACTATGTCTCTTCTACACCCCGCAATTGAAATCTCAAAACCACAAGAAATCATCACTATTTTTGTTTTATCTTAACCTTACTCTTTGGCCTTGCCAGACAGTGGGCATAGGTCTTAATAATTGTATACACTCCATGCTCATTAGGGTCTACCTCAATGAGCTCCATCACTCGTCTTCAGCCATCTTTGTTGATCTCACCTCCCCTTTCCCTGCTTTTGTTTTACTGTGCTTAGCTTTCTGCTCTCACTCGCTTAATATTTACACAGTTGGGAATTCTCTCTGACATCTGTATACACCTGAGAGATAGGGTTGCAGATGGGGGAAACTTTCTATAGGCCTATAGTTGTTTTAGCAGTGAAATAGTAGATTCCTCCCCTCTCACTTTGATGAGAACTGCCTAGATGGCAATGTACATGATTCCGTTAGTCGGTGGTCCTTCACCTCCTCCATTCCCCCTCTTCCTCTTCTCTCCTTTTGTCTGTTGATCAAATAGCACCCTACTGCTCTCCTACTTCAGCTGATACCTTAATACTACGAATTCCAGAGGATACACTTATTTACATTGTTTACTTTACACTCACCTCCTCCTTCAGCTTACTGACCTCTTTTGGCCAGATTCCTTTCCCCTTCTCCTGCCACAGGTATTTATTGTCACCATCCTACCCCGTTCACTTCAGGATCAGTGGGATATTGGATCTTGTGCCATTAGCCAGATTGATAGTTCAGGTTGGTTTGTTGCTTAGGTGATTTCTTTCTTGTAGGGGTATTGGTTTTGTTCACGGTTGAACTTGGTTTATTTCCTATGTTATTCATCCGTCAAGGGGAGAGAATTACATTCTCCTAGGGGAGTCCAGGTATGTTTCTTGTTACTAGTTCTTGTACCAAGCAGCTAACCGTGGTGGGGTAAGAGGGTTTTTTTAACTGTAAGGGGATGAGATGGACTGTAGTTAGAGGTTACTTTCTGCTATAGCTTACACTGCAAGTAGTTTTTATATCTTAAAAAGTAATTCGATGAGATAATCAAAAGATTTAACCAAAAACCCCCTTTAGTAAAGAAAGATACTCTATTTCCTTTAAACAACTGGTGATTGAAATGTCTTTAATACAAGAAGTTATTACCCTGTCTTTAGGCAGGTGTACCAACCACTCTGGCTTTACTATTAGGTGGGCCTTGTTTACCACTATCTATCCTCTTCTAACATAGTAGAGTCTACCCCTTTGAGTCCATCTTCTTCCTTCCATTTTTGTGCATACTTTCCTCACCTTTCGCTACTCTGACTTTGCCTCCTTTAACTTGTTATCTTTGCCTCGTCTAACATTTTTACAGTGGGCAATATTTGACCCTCATACGGCTAGGAGATATGCTTGAAGTAGCAGGAAACACCCAGACAACCAAAGCATACTTTGCAGTCCACTGGTTGATACCTCAACTCTGTATTCTGTGAAAACTACAAAGATGGGTTGATACACAGTTCTGTCCCTGATAATTTTGTCTACTACTCCTCCTCGTCTCCTCATCTCTACCCTTGTAATCTACTCCCAAGTATCTTGAGAATCCCTAAGGGACTCAGAAGAGAGGATCACGATAGGGGGAGCAGCCTTGATGGATAGGTCTTCAATAGTCTAGGGAAAAGGTATGGAACTTTTAGAGTGAGCGTTCAACTTGTAGTTGTAACTGGTATTATTACCATTGTTAAGGCTGACAAGGCTAAGAGAAACTAGTAGGACTAGTAAGGGGTTAGTTTGTTTTATAATTAGTTTCCAGTATCGTTTGATAATTAGTTTGTTTGATGTTGGGTTTAATGTATCAAGCTGATACCTGATATGTTTTATGTGTGGTTTTATGTATCGGGATGATACATATTATGTTTGCTGTACCATTTAGGTGCAGGAGACACTTGTTTTATTGAAGGACTTTACAAGCGGAGCTTAGTTATATCCGTTGATTGGAACTCCAAAGGAAGGATATGGAAAGCTTTAGAAAAGCAAGATCATGTATTTAATAGTGCCCCTCTGGAGCTTAGACAGGGCAGACTTTGACAGACAGAGTTTTCAATGTACTTAGTTGAGCAATTACTTCTTTTCACTTCACATGAAACTACCGCAAGTAAGTCTAGGACTTAGCATGGCTGGTGATGTAGTAATCGATGGCTGTTAAAAAGATATCGAGATCTCCGGTTGTAATAGTTACTTAAAGTCCTGACAGTTAGGAGTCTGAATTACTATAGTTATACCTTACCGAGATGCATTTCGCTTGTTGCCTGATAGACCTAGGGAGGCATTAAACTTTTTTTTAACTTCAACAAGTAGTTGAGTTAGAAGCAGGCAGAAGTTGGGAAACCTCAGGCTTACAAGAAGTTGCCCAGAATAGGTGACAAGTGACTTCAGACGAGGTCAGGTAAGAATATCCTGCGACAGGAACTTACCAAAAAGAAAGGCAGTCAGAGCATCAAAGGTGAACAATCAACAGCATCCAGCTTCAAAGTGGACGAAGCAGGAAGACAGTTATCACAAGACGAAGCAAAGAAATTGCTAGCGGAATAGGGGAAAGAACTAGCCAAAGAGAAAATGAGAACTCCTGGAGAGATCCCCGGTACGCCCAAGAGATTGATGGGAAAGCAAGCAGCAGCACCCATGGATGATCCAAGCACCTCATACATCGAAGGGAGTTCCAATAGGTCTAATGATACCGACCACATGTCGAATCTGGAAGCTAGTAATCCGCCAGTGGCTAGAGAGCCATCACTAGTAACTACAGCGAAGCTCAGCATCAAGGTTCCTACATGAAAGAAGTTCACTGGTATAGGAGAAGGCCTAAAGCCTAAAGCGTTCGATCATTGGTACCAGTCACTCCAGTTATACCAAAGTCTATATAGAGTCAACTCTAAAACGGACGGAGTGGGAGACCATTGGATACTCTACACAGAAGAGTGAGCTCAGGAAGTAGCTTTCTAGGCAACAGAAAACTATGACGAAGAGCAGACCTGAGATCAGCTCATCGACTAGTTAAGAGAAAGATTTCAATCATCCAGGCAGACGGATGATATCTGTAAACAATTCCACAAGTTGAGCAAGTCAAGAATGTGAAAACAAAGCAGATCACCAGGGTGGCTACAGACTTATTGATATACCGATTACGATTACCAGAAGGCACAAGTTCCGAATATGCCTTGATCCAAAGGTTCTTCCATTGTATGCACACTAGGCTAAGGAGAGATGTCGAAACATGGTATGATTCTAGCGAAACAATCCAGATCATGATAGGCTATGCAAAGAGAGTTTATGCAATCCTCCACGAGACAGGAGCCTATGGAAAGGATAAGCAGAAGGATTGAGACAAGGAAGACAACTCCAAGAAGGACAACAAACCTCAATGCAAGAAGAAGGAATTAAGCAAAACGAAGACTCCAAGAGAAAAAGGAGCATGCTTTACCTGCGGCGGTAAAGGACATATGGCAACAGATTGTACCAACAAAAGCAACAAAGACTCAGAAAGACACTCAAGGAGGACACATCATTGAATCGAGTTGAAGAAGCCAGCAGCAAAAATCAAGTATAACTAAATGGCCTAGAAGTCGAGACCAATACATCAGCACAGAACATGCTATCCAAGAGTGATAAGAGTCATACAGAATTAGAAGGAACGATTCTGATTAACGGCAAACAAGCAATAGTCCTATTTGATACAGGAACCATAGGAACAGTCCAATTAAGCGTAACCTTTGTCACTACATATGGAAATCTATTTAACGAAATGACAATTCCTGCATCAATTCATATAGCTATGAAAGGGTCAAGATCTCAATCCCAGAAAGAATGCAATATCAGCATAGGGATTGGGAAGAAGAAGACTACTGATAATAGAATGATAGTGGGGAACTTGGCCAAGTATGATGCCTTGATTGGAATGCTATTCCTATTGCGAAATAAAGCATCAGTCAAATGTGGAAAGCTGAGGATTCACTATCCTGACTATAAGATATAGGTTAATTGCACACTAACAAGTGACAGAATTCGAGCAGCAGTGTATCTGACAAGCACAGAAGAGGTAATAGAACAATACCCGTAGGTATTCCCAGATCAGATTCCTGTAAGGTTACCACCTTTAAGGAAGCTCAACCATCGAATAAGATTGAAGGATCCTGAGAATCTGAAGGCAATACCAATATACTCAGTACCAGAAAAGTACGAGATTCGACTCCAAGCTGGGTTGGACCAGAAACTGAGTTATTTAAAGAGCAAAAGTGCTAGGATCAGCACCTATGTTTTTGTCAGTTAAAGGAAAGACTGATGGCAGGATCAGATGTCTAGCGGACCTTATATCATAGTCAGATATAATAATCCTTGGAAGGATGATGATTAACCTATCACTAACCAAAGGAGACTACTCATTGCATTAGGAAGGGCGCGATACAGACACAAGATAGCCTTAAACAATGCCTATTTTCAAACCAGGGCTTGCCCTGATGATGTCAAATATAATAGTTTCAAAACACCCAGCGACGGTTTCGTCAGCAAGGTTAAGTTTCAAGGAGATATGAATACATCAGGAACATTCATGAGGATCCTGACTGATCTACTCTCTGACTACATAGGAGAATTTGAGTGGATGTATATCGTCGATATATTCATATTGTCCGATACAGAGTCCAACTACTTGAAACACAGTGCAGCGGTCTGTGACAGGTTGGAAAAAGCGGAGTTCTTTGCGAGCAGAAAGAAATTAGACTTCTTTGATAAAGAATTACAAGTATTAGGCTACGTCATCGATGACAAATGACTTAGAGCATACCCTGAAAAGATCAAGGGGATTGATGAGGGGGAAACACCTAAGAATATGAAGCTACTTCAGGAGTTCGTAGGATTGGTAAACTACATTAGCCAATTCCTACCACATGTCGCCACTATCACTGCACCATTGACGGATACAGGAAATGAGGAGTTTGTCAGGATACTAACCCGTGATCAATGCATGATGAATGTGAAGGTGATCGCCAAATAGAACCAGGATATAACGCCAATCAACCACACCTTAGTATAAAAGATACAGTCACCTCTGGTGGCATTGCGAAACTGGACCAGTGGCGAACTGGGGTGTTGCAATTAACTAAACTGAATCTAAATATGACGAAGATCCGTGCATAATAAGTCTTGGCAGGGTGTGAATTAGCAAATACAATATATGAAGGGATAGACGAGAGGTAGAATAGGTTGAATATGTCCTATTAAAATGGTTCTAGACACAAGTGAAACATCGTGAGAATGAATACGAGATGGTAGAATTTACAATGAAATTGAGTCATAAGAGAGAAGAATTTAAGAAACAGTAGTGAAGGAAGAGTAGAAAATATTTTAATCTATAAGGATGCTCTTCAAAATGTCCCTCTTATCTTTATCTATATCATTTTCTTCAACACCAAGTGCAGTGCCAAATATCAATCATGACCAAGCCTAGTCCCAAACTGAGCCCTTAGAATTAGCTTTGAGTCATTACTTTACAAAACTCAAGGAGTATCAGCTGGATCCAAGGTTCAGAAGTAGGCTGTGAGTACTACAAATCGCAAAGATATATGGAGTGCCTGAATCTACCCTGCGGCGCCATATCAAAAACCCCCAACAGCAAACTGCACAGCAAGCAGCCCAAAAAAACCAAGTTTTAACACCGGCGGAAGAGAAAGTTCTTTTTAAGCGTTTGAATTTCCTTGATGAGTGCAATATCCCTGCCGATCGGGATACATTTTACTGCCTTGCTAATTCCCTACTACACCACAGGGTGCCTAGCCGAGAACTGGGCTGAGATTGAATCTACGCTACTTGGAACAACACGCTGAGGTTAGATACATTTATGTAAATACTATAGCCACCTCGAAGGCTAATTCTAATAGTTGGGATATTATGGATGATTTTTTTTGGAAGGTATGTAGAAGTTTATATTTACAAAAAAAAATAAAGAAAGATTTTTATTTTTTATATTTATCTATCTCTAAACACTATTAATATATCTTGTAGTTGTATATTATGTTTACTTAGTGGATATATTTAGTTAGAGGAAGCAATCAAAAAATATTCGATAGCACAAAGAAATATCAACAACCTGGATGAAAAGGGATATCAGATAGGTGTTGGACAAGCGGTAAAGTGAATACGACGAAATGTAGGGGTATCATCGGTCTACAAGCAGCAGCGTGTTAGAGAATCCTGTACAGTAGTAGAAACAATCGAAGCCGATAGGATTTTTTTAACTCCATTATCAATATTTCATAGTGAGAACCAGCTTGCTGGATGACACAAAACCAAGAAAGAGATGGAATTTTGGTATGGAAATGCAACAAAAGGCTTCAGCAGTAGTGTTATCTGCTTGGAATATTATGAAAAAAATATTTGAACCAGAAATAAGAAATAGGTATAGAAAAAAAAAATTAGTATTTTATTTTTATTGTATCAATAATTAAAACTAATATACAAATACAAAGAATATGGAGAGTGGTCTCTTATAATTTTCGATGGATTTTGTTCACATATTGATCTTACAATATTGTAATACTGTCTCGATAATCAGATTCTACCTCTCTGTTTACCGGCCCAAACCTCCCATATTCTTCTGCCTTTAGACATTGCAGTATTTTCACCAATCAGCACATATTATGCAAAAGAGGTAAACAAACTCCAAGTACCAGTACACAAAGATCAATTTCCTAACCTACTAGCTAGAGCACATCAAATGGCTTTCACAAAAGAAAACATCGAAGCAGGCTTCAGAGTAACTGGAATTTTTCCTTATAACCCTCATATTATCCTTAATACACTAAGTCTGCCTGAACCAAGCCTTTCTGCCAGAGAGCCTTAACCACCACGACCTATTCCCCTTCAAACAGCCCAAGACCTTATTTCCTTTCGGCCAAAGACCCTGACAACTCCTCACTCAATTCACAATCTTTATGTTCCAGGACTTACAGCCATCACCTCCAACAATCATCATTCAATTACGGTGCGATCAGTTTTAACTAAGTTGAAATCGTCAGCTGAGAGAAATGCAGCAAAGGTGGTTATGCATGAGGCTGGTGAAGCTTACCAGCATAAAGATGTAAGGCAGATAACTGCAAAAGGAAAGGCCGATTGAAGACAGCTCAATAGCGATGCAGCCTGTGTTCTCGAAAATAGCGAGATACTTGCTCAGTTAATGTGCAAAGGGGATGAGAGGGATGCCCAACAAGGTCAATTAAGACGCAGGAAACATATAACAACTCCTGCTCAGCGACCAAACACATCTTCCGCTACCGGTCATCCTCGTAGCAGCTTGTCAAACCTGTATTTTTCTTAGTCAAATGTCTTTTCTTTTTTTTCTTTTAAATTTCTTGAAATTCCACTTACCAATATGTGCCTTCCAAGTCCCTCAGCGATCAATTCATAGGTTGCTTGGTGGTCATCTTGTTTGTCATGTAGTCTAGGTTTGTTTGGTGTTGTGAGGAAGAGTGATGTTATTGCTCTAAGTATGAGGGTTAGGTTTTTGGTGTTACGTAAACCCCGCTGTTCGCCAGCCGCTCAGTTTTGCCATGAGCCAGGTGGAGACTGTAGGGCTCATTACCGATGCCTCTGACTCATGGGTAGGAGCTTGGGTAGGACAGGAGACACACCAGAAATGGTGAGGTGTTACACATATGGGATATGGTACTAGACTTTCAAGTCTAAAGATGTGATGGTATATAGTGCCGGGAGGTGACTATATAGACTACAACCCATACTGGCAAGAAGTAGGATCATATCTAGAACTACACAGCCTCGGTGAAAGATGACAGTGTAATTTATCCAAGTGTATCTATCATGTATTCTGCAGTCTTGATAATCCGAATGCATCTGCAGAGGAGTGCATATATGCAGGAAAGACGGCCATCCAGACTAATCACTTGGTGTTCCGTATGATGTTCGCAAATGTGTGGCATCAACTTGAACTTAGTTCATTTGGCAAAGAGATCGAGGGCAATCTACTGGTGGAGTGCTTGACACCCTCAGAGAAATAGATAGTCAGGGGGATCATTTGCTCTAGTGGGGTCATACATCTTCAGGGCCAAATGGTGTTCGCACTGTTTAGACCATGGCTAAAGTTTCCAAGGATACTTCTTTTATATGGCCAACCTAAGTACTGGGAAAAGTGGATAAATAGTTAGCAGTCCCCCGTAGTTAAGTAAGACGCTCTGCGCCCTCTATTTTCCACCCTCTTGAAATTCTTGCCCTTTTCAGCTGAACGAAACTTCGCCCTTTGGTGTGGCAACAGCCACGACACACCAAATCTTGCCCCTCGCTTAAGCTTCACTCTTTAGCGACACAGCCCTATTTCCTGTGTAACAGTAATGGCCACAGCCTCCCCTGGCCCCTCCAGGTCAGCCTCCCACACCCAGCACCGCACAGCCCCCTACTCAGCCAACTCCTCCCCTGCCAGCACCCCTGGACCCCTCCCAGACCACTTGATTGCAACCCAGAACCTCCTGGACGCTATAGTCACCCAGTTTAGCCTATCCCGCGAATCCTTCCCAGCATTTGACAACTCCCTCCTCCACAACCTCTCGGATGGGGAGGCCACCATCATCCCACTCCTGTGCACCGACCTCTCCGGAATAAATGAGGTAGTTAGCTGACTTGCCACTGTGAATACGCGCATGGATAAGATCTCTTCCGCTATCTCGACCCCCGCCCCTCCCCCTACTTCAGC
>QFET01011912.1:0-13250 GCA_003316355.1 Tuber calosporum | reverse complement strand
TCGCACTTATGTTTCTTACAATGTTTTCCCTATTTTGTTACTAAGTACATGGAGGATACACACCTGTATAAATAGCTGGTTGCCGCCTACTTTGTTTTTGTTAATTAAGGACAAGAACTACTACCAATCTACCTTCATACTACAATACTCATCACACAAGCGTGCACATAGTATACTCTTAATACTGTCTTGTATTTTCGTACTCATGCTATAAGATTGTGCCAATACACATAATTTAAACAGGTTATGAGCCCGGTACATCCACAACTATACGACTTACACTTACACGATATCCGTCTTTCACCACGAAGAAAATTCCTTCCGAAACGAAACAAACAACTTTCACCGAAAAATATTTCGTGCAACGTTGAAACATTTCCTCGAAACGAAACTCGAAACGAAACATTTCCTCGAAACGAAACTCGAAACGAAACATCGGTCGAAACGAAACATCGTTCGCGAAACAAAACATTCTTGGCGAAACATTCTTGGCAAATTGATACGAAAAAGTCTTGGCGCTCCTCGCTAAAGTCCGAGGTTTCCTCCCTCACTATATCCTAGTTCTTACAGAAAGTGCAATTTTCTTGCTTCAACCACTCGCAAGTGCAAAGCAAAGTACCGGTACTTAGCAACCTAAGTCACTTTGCCTTTAGCAAGCAAAAATGGCCACGGCAGAAACCACTGTTCCTCCTTCAAAAACCCCTGCACCTAACCCCAGATCTTATGCCATCAACTCCAAACGTAGTTGGGCACCCAGTTACAA
This sequence comes from Tuber calosporum, assembly GCA_003316355.1. Lineage (NCBI taxonomy): Eukaryota > Fungi > Ascomycota > Pezizomycetes > Pezizales > Tuberaceae > Tuber > Tuber calosporum. Next base: position 12,487 of record QFET01011912.1, on the reverse strand, counting down.
ATTGAGGTCCATCCCAAAGCTCACAGGCCCTGATAACTACCGGACTTGGCGAGATATCTCGGAATACGTCCTCACTTTATATAATTGCGGGGACATAGTAACGGAAAAGGAAACCCTGCCGGAAGAAGAAAAGGACGAAGATGGAAATAATAACTCTGAGAGACTAGATGAATTTCGCAATCGATACCAATGGGCCTCAGCCTACTTCCTTGAAACGATTGACCCCTAATGGCTTATTTTGTTGGCCACCCACAAAACACCCCCCGCCATCTGGAAAGCGTTCCAAGATAAATTTGCTAGAGAAAACACCACCTCCTTCTTCAAACAACTCAACGCTGTCCTCGATACTAAGTACGATACCTCTCCACCTATTGCAGACCATATCAACAAGTACGATACCCTCTGGAGTCGAATGCAACACCGTTGCTCCTCTTCCTCTGCCGATGACCGATATGCTCTACCATTTGTCTTCAAATTGGTATTCGAGTCACCCGAAGCCAAAGCAGCAGTTCTTCTCCGCACCCTTCCCGCGTCGATGAGTAACATTGTCGACAACCTCCAATCCAAGGAGGACCTTACCTACGACCATGTTTACAACAAGTTGTTGGACATGAGACCCTCGGTTAGCCCTGAGGACGACAAAGCGTATAAAAGCGCTGATGTCAAAGGAAAAGGAAGGGCACCTCCCCGGAGACCTGCGGCCACATCCAAGGAATGTACCTACTGCAAAAAGCATTAGCCCACTGCTCGCGCTGAGGGACATACCTGGAATGAGTGTAATAAACTCAAGAGCGACAACCAAAAGAAGAAGGAAAAGAAAGCTGTTAGTTCAGCAAAGATCGGCAAAGAAGAATTATCTGAACCGGTCAGTACATCCACATCCCTCCTCTCTACGCAAAAGACACCTCACCCACACAACTGGGTAATCGATACAGGTGCAAGCTCACACATGACAAGCAACCTAGACCTTCTTATAAACTTCGAACCAAGTACAGGGACTGTTAAGTTAGGCGATGATTCGGTAATAGAATCATGTGGCCGAGGAAATGTCAAGCTCATGGCCAAAACTTCAAACGGTCATGTAGCCCCTATATTCCTCAAACATGTTCTCTGGGTTCCGAAGCTAGGTCAAAGCAACTTGTTGGCATGGCGCGCTATTGTTTCTTTGGGGAAAGGTTTTACTTTGCGTAGTAAAGAGGCGGATATGTTTGTATACAGGGAGAATAAAAGAGAAGTGATATGGGGAAAGCTTGATGGTCAAGATTATGTTGTGCAAGAAGAGAAAGTAGAGGCGAATAAGATGACTTACCAACAGTGGCACGAAGCCTTTGGACATCCTTCACCATCCTACCTCAAAAGTACCAACTACTCAGACAATCCAACTATTCCCGAAGTTCCGAAAGACTGGCAGTGTGAAACCTGCATTACGTCCAAATCAACTAAACGCAAACCCGAATCTACAGCCAAAAGATGTGAAAATCCCTATGATTTAATCCACTCTGATCTTAGTGGAAAATTCAAAACCCCTTCCTTCGGAAACTCCTGGTACTATGTCGCCTTTATTGATGATTGTACAAGGAACACTTGGATTTATCCTGTTAAAGCCAAATCCGATACCGTTTAAGTGTTCAACCAATTCATTAAAGAAAGACACACCCAGGACAACACTACTATTAAACGATTCAGAACCGATAATGGAGGAGAATATGTCAACAAAGACAAGACAACCATGTTTGAAAAACTGGGTATCATACATGACAAAATACCTCCCTACTCTCATGAATCTAATGGCGTTGCCGAACGGTACAATAAGACCATAATCACATCTACACGCTCTATGTTATCAGGTCTTATACCGCGTTTATGGGCCGAAGCAGTTACAACAGCTGTATACCTCCGGAACATCCTCCCTAACCGATCCATAGGAAAACTAACGCCCTATGAATCTCTCTACAATAAGAAACCGTTAGTAAACCACCTACGCCCCTACGGGACCAAATGCTTTGTCCACATACCTGAGGAGACCAGAAAACCAGGAACAAAGCTACAGCCCCGGGCCATAGAAGGATACCTTGTTAGATATACTTCCTCCAGCAAAATATACCATATATATATACCATCATTGCACAAAATCTCAGAAACGCGTCAGCTCCACTGGACAACTAAGACTATACTACCTCTTGATCCCAAGGAACCTGCACCCTCATCAGAGACCTTTGCAACAGTCTACCCATCTTTCTACCCAAGAGTACCAGCACCCGATAAAACTCTACTACAGGAAGCAGTTGACAAACCAACTATTGGAGTACATCCACCTCCACCGCCTGAACATCCTGAAGATTATGACCGTCCCCAAACTCTTGAAGAAACACCGCAACCTCCTGTACAAGAAGTACAACCGGAAAATCCTCCAGAGATACGGACCAGATCTGACAGAACCGTTCGCCCACCACAATACTTTGGCAGAAATGTCACTGTACCTTCTGACGAGGATCCCAAGACCTATACCCAAGCAGTGAACAGCTCGCTTAAGGAAGAATGGACCCACGCAATGGATGAGGAAATAAAGGCACTTGAGAAAAGTGGTACTTTTGATGAAGTAGACAAACCTACAGGACGCAAGATTATTGACAGTAAATGGGTCTTTAAGACCAAGCGAAATGCTGATGGTACATTAGAAACGTACCGTGCAAGGGCTGTTGCCAAAGGGTTCTCACAAGTACCGGGTTTTGACTTTGAGGATACTTTCACTCCAGTCATCCGATATGAATTGCTTCGCTTCCTCCTTGCAATATGTGCCTAAAACAAATGGCGACCAGGGCAATTCAATGTCAAATCTGCATTCCTTTATGGTGAGTTGAAAGAAGAAGTCTACATGCGACCGTTACCTGGGTTCGGTAATGGAGACAAAGTATGGCGACTTAACCGATGTCTCTATGGACTTAAGCAATCTGCGAACGAATGGTACGCTCTCCTCACTAGATACTTAACATCCAAAGGTTTTGCGACATCCACCCTTGACCCATGCATGTTTGTTTACGGTAAACACGACATATACCTATCAGTTTACATTGACGACATCGCTATATACTCGGCCAACACTCCCCAAGCTACTTCTCTCATAGAAGACCTGAAAACGGCATTTGAGATCACAGACTTAGGGGAAGCTACATTCTTACTTGGCATACACATCGCCTATACAAGAGATGGGATACATCTTACCCAGCAACGATACATCAAGTCAGTCCTCGAGTGATATGGTATGGATAACTCACGGCCAGTCTCTACCCTCTTACCCAAAGGCATTCAACTACGGAAAGGGACAGTGGATGAACAGATACCGGACATGTCAATATACCAATCGATAATAGGGTCACTTATGTACTTGAGTACTGGCACCATACCCGATCTAGCGTATACAATATCCTTTCTCTCACAATTTTCTTCCTGCCCTACCGAAATCCACTTAAAGGCCACTAAACACGTCCTTCGATACATTCACGGTACAAAAGACATTGGACTCTTCTACCCTTGTACAACTACAAACACTATGAACACCTATGTGGATGCGGATTTTGCAGCTTGTCTCGATACCCGCCGCTCCTTTTCAGGGTATGTTATTCTTGTTAACAATGCCTGTATATCCTGGCGCTCCAAGAAGCAAGCCTCTGAGGCAACATCTACTATGGAAGCGGAATATGTAGCTATGTCCCTAGCAGCAAGGCAAATCCAATGGTACAACAAAGGTCTTAGTGACATCCGACCCACAACACCGATCGCTTTACATGCCGACAATACCGGCGCAAATTTTCTGGCAACCAACCATCAACTTAACGAACGAACAAAACATATCGATATCCATTTTCACAAAATACGAGAAGAGATCGATAACGGTTCTTTCACACTCCTGAAGGTTGCGTCATCAGAAAACCTTGCCGACATTTGTACCAAGGTAATTGCGAAACCGGCACATGAACGGATGATGAGATTGTTGGGCTATAGATAATGAGGGAAAGTGTTGAAATTCTTCAATTCGTTTCATATGTATATTTCCTATGGTAATATTGTTTATGTCTCTGCTTGGTAATTTCTAGTTTACTCAGGGAAACTACGGACATTACTACAGCTAGGGTATATCATATTCTCGGTTATATTTCATGATAATGTTTGAGAATTAATGCGTATATTTCTTATGTTATGTGCGGGATTTCTCAGTTATCTTTGCATGTATAGTGACCTTCTACCGGTCATGTATCATGTGTTATCTTTTCGTTTATTTCGCGCACACCACTTCAGATTACCCATATTTTATTGGGATTTCCTTGGTAGTTTTTCAGGGTCAAACATGTTCGCACTTATGTTTCTTACAATGTTTTCCCTATTTTGTTACTAAGTACATGGAGGATACGCACCTGTATAAATAGCTGGTTGCCGCCTACTTTGTTTTTTCTAATTAAGTACAAGAACTACTACCAATCTACCTTCATACTACAATACTCCTCACACAAGCGTGCACATAGTATACTCTTAATACTGTGTTGTATTTTCGTTCTCATGCTATAAGATTGTACCAATACACATAATTTAAACACCTGTCACTCTCGATGGGAGTCTCTTCCACCCTTCTTCCATAGTCCGATGGCTAGGATAAGGGTCTCACCCTCGTAGGAAACCTCCACCTACTTCTTCAAAAGGCTACCACTCGGTCAAGGGGCCTTCGGTCTTATCAGTCAACTTTCTCCTCCTAGCATAGGCATTGTCCCCTACCTGAACCGCAGACTGGCATTGGGCCTGCTGCTACTGATCCTCACTTACGGAGCTGAACTCCTCATCCCATACGCTGTGATGATGGGGAAGGTGGAGGTGCTTTGGAGCAAAGTCCATCGATGGGTCACCAACTGCTGCTCATCTACTCCTGTATCCATCCTTCCCTGTGAGGCTTGCCTCCCCCCTCTTAACTCGCTCCTCCCCTATCGCCACAGGATGGCTGCACTACGGCTGACCTGCTCCCCTCCCAAGATCAACCCAGCCGCAACCTGGCTGCCTCCATCATTTCCATCCTTCTCCAGCTGTAGGGCAGGGGACTCCTCCGGCCACCTCCTTCGTGGCCTTAGGGCCAATTACATCCCCCGCCGCTGGAACCAACCAAGGACCATACCCGCCGTCCGCTCTGACCTCCCATTCAACAGGATGTGCTGCCGATTGATCAAGGTGGCACCAGACAGTTTCAAACTCCCACAGATAGACTCCCTCCTCCTACCAGGCACTGTCATTGCCCCTCCTCCCCCGATCCCAGGTGGTGTCTCCTACAAATTGACAAAGGAAGAGTGCAGAAAGGACCTCCTTACTAATTGCACACTCCTGTCCCCACCCCCTCCTTACTACCAGTACAAGCCGTCGCTACGCCCACATACCTTCATGGGCCTCGACCGCTTAACAGCAGGGCCAAATTACCAAATACGCGCTGGCAAGAGCTATCTTGCCAGGCAACCCTCTTGGAATGATACCGATCGCTCTCCCACCTGCCCTTCTTGCGACTCAGAGGATAAAACCTTTGAGCATGCAATTCTCGACTGCCCCTTCAAGTCCCGAGAACACCAGCTTTACATTCCGAAGCTGGCTTCGATGGACTATGGCTATCAACTTTGGACCGACCTGGACACGATCCTTGGTCTTTCCTCATACATCCGCGCTACTCTCACGAACTTCTCACCCACCATGCCAGCGGTTTTTTCCACCGCTGCTTCCTCCTCCTCCGACTATGACTCTGACTGAGTGCTTGGACTTTCCTGCTATATCTTTCCTTTGGGTTATGATTTCTTTTAATATCATTTCATTTTATACTTTTTGAATTAGTCACCATTGTTGGGCGTGGTGACAGTATGGTCATCACTAGGGGAGAACTTCTACAGTTATTTCTTTTGTTTTACACGTTTAGAATTAAGGTTTCATTTATGCCAGAGCTAGCGCTCCATGCAGGTTCCTGTACGTTAACAGCGAATATTTGAGATAATCAAAAAAAAAATCAAAAAAAAAACCCTTTACTCAAGGGATCATCAAGCAATGGAGAAGATACCTTCACAATATATTCAGTTAGTAGTTAAAACAACTTTAAAGCTTTCGAGAACCATCTTTACTCTTTATCTTTATTGGTACCGGAGCTTTCCTGACAGTTCTCCTACCCTCTGGATACAAGCACGGCCTAGGCAAATTAGCAGTACCGAATTGGCTACCCCGTAACACTATATTGTTATTCTCTTCTCACCAAAGCTCTACAATATTCTCAGCGCTATTTCATCTTATGCGTGAAGAATACCACAACACTCAAAGTTTTCATCAGTGCAAACATTCTGGGCACTGTCGACCGCTCAGTTTTGACAACGTATTTCCTGTCTGTTGTGAAGGATTTGACCTTGACATACCTGCATTAGCACTCAGACACTTACTAGCTATACACAACAAACATACGGAAAGAATATATCAGCAAGATGGGCGGTAGATAACAGCTTTCACCAAACGCTAATAAGAAGCTATCCACGATTATATGGAAGATCCTCGACTCAATCCTCAATCTCCTAGTTCAATTTTTGAACCTTTACCGAACTTACAACTAAGAAGTATCTCAGACACTTCACTATCAAGTCAAGCTATCTTGAATTTTGATGATTTATCTACCATATCCACTTTTGAAGAAATACTTTCTACTGACCTTGTGGAAATACCGCTATTTGAAACTGTGAAACCCTCGTGGTTTACTAAACCATTTTTAGTCTACACCTCCAAGGACTTTACACAAATCTACGCCTACTTTCATCGGCAAGACTTTATCTGGCATGAATTTGTCTGGACTGGGATTCTGAGTGGTCTAATTTTTCTTCAGTTCACAACTTCTGTTCCTGGAGGCCAGAGCACTGGCCATTTTAAATTTTCCTATACCGAAACTATTAGGATTTATAAGCAAGCTGCCATAGCTATGGCACGAGATGACACACCAATTCCGAGTCCTTTGTGACCTGACCGGATGATTGAAGAGGGCGATACAGAATCTACCCCTTCGGCATATCTAATACCGTTCCAGAGCCGGACCAGCTCTCCCATTACACATTTGGGTCGTCCACTCTCCAGAGTTCAAAAACGTGCCGATCAAGCTAAGAAGCCTGTCAGTACTCAAGATAACTTCCAACAAAATGTTGTCTATGCATTGCGCCACCAGGACCGATCCTTGAAAGAAAGTGCAGATGAGAATCATATAGCGATCTCAGCTTTATCACCGGAGGCCAGGCAAGGGTTCAGAATGGTAGAATTGTTGCAAAGCCAGATGGCTAGGGGTGAGGTTATCAATGATGCTGAAATACGCGAAGGCCGCCAGGGAGTTGAACGGTTGAGTAGTGATACTGAAAGGGAGCAGCAAACGTTATGTGCCTAGGTTCAGGAAGAATTCTGACGCCAACTGGCTTAACTGGAACAACGGGCACATGTCTCAGAGACAAGGAATCGGATTCTGGAAAAAGCCCTAATGGACCTCATTGCTAGATTACATCAGCAGGAACAGGAATGGAAACGGAGGATGAATGAGCAACAAGAAATTGGGGCTCAACAATGAAGGCAAAAGGCGAAGGTATGAAGGCATAACTAGATGCCTTAGTACAACAACTGGCCAATAAACTATTTCTAGTACCGACTCAGCATCGGCCCAGTGATGGTGATCCAGGATTATATAACCAAGGGCAACCATCTATTCTACCGGAACAGGACACAGTTCCAACGAAGGAATCAGCATCGACACCGAGGAGGGATAAAGGAAAAGGAGTCGACTGTGAAGGAAATAACCAACCACCGCTACCACCACCAGGTAACCTTAGTGATGCCCCAGAACCAGATGATGATGGGTCTGATAGTGAGGGAGAGGATGTACGGGGAAGAAAGGGTTGCAGGCCAGAACGCGCTCCCAGTTTACCATCTATTCCCTGAATCAATGTACCCGAGGACAGATTAACTTAGGCTTTCTTAGAACGTATCAGTGGACTATCCCAACCAGACAAGCTAATAGCGGAACCACCCTACTTCTTTGAAGGACATGACAACCAAGATGGTCTAAATTGGTTCACAGCCTGTGAAGACTATTTTGATCGCAACTCTACACAGGGGGAAAATCATGCACACTGAATAGTTTTTGCCTTGGGGAAAACAAAGGGGAACAAGTGGCACCTTTCTCAGAAAAATACAAGAAGGTGATTGGTAGATTAAGTGGATACACTCGAGACCTGGACTATTCCACATAGGATAATTTTCGGCAAGAAATCACAAAGCGATATATCGGCATTTTGGAGGAAAGACGAGCCTAAGAAGAGATGACCAAGGTAGTCTATAAGGGAAAAATAGACACTTATCTTCTTCTACTCGAAAACCTAAACATCAAAGCCAGTCTCACTGGAATCAGTTGGAGGGTGCGAGTTGAAAGCAAACTTCCTGAAGAAATTTTGCTACGGTTATCCCATCTAAAATTCTCCTCTGATGAAGAATGGATGGAAACCATAAGGGAAGTTGGGAGACAGGAGGAGGAATTTCTTGAACGGCGAAAATTATCCAAAGGAGAACCATCATCCACTGGAACATCTAAGCGAAAGTGTGATGACACCAGTAAAGGGGTCAACACCAAACAAGGATATACCAACCAGAAACAAAAGAACAACGCCTCATGATGGAAAACTCCTAAGGCTAACCCATCAACAAAGAAAGCGAGAATGCCAACCAAATATGAACATACTGACTGGAAAAGAGCTCATGATGGAATCCCGCAAGAGGTTGTTGATAAGCGAAAACCGTGGAAGGAATACACTTGGTGTGGCCTCAACAACCACACGTGGCGAAAGTGTCGAAAGGACATAGTTGTAGTCTGGGCTTTCACTGAACAGACAAAACAGGACTGACTAAAATTTTCACGCAAAGCACAGACCGCAACGCTCATAGGAAGACCTAATCAAGCAAAGGTCAACAACATACAAGCGGAGCCTCACCTCAGTTATGGGAATTATCGGACACTGAAATGTCCTAAATGGGACCAACGGCGACTGCGATTGGGTATTCGGGGTAGCAGGAAACTGGTGACTGGTATAAAAATAATTGATCCCTCTAGGCTAGGGAGTGAGGATTACTGGCTTTCACAGGCACTATTCTGAATAAGAGCACAAGAGAGGTTGTCCCTAAGTCCATAAGTCCTTAACAGAACACGGTTAGTGGACAGACAAAGGTGGAGCAAACCATATTAAGAATGACAAAGGGGGGCGGTCGCATATTTGATCCAGAAAAGCAACCAAATCTCTCCCATCTTTCAAAGGCCGCCAGGACAACAACGAGACATGCTACCGAAATGAAAAATAGTGCAAAAGAAAGCTGGCAAGATTCTCTTCTATAATAATAAAGCGAAACAGGGCCCTTGGTTAGCGGAACTTGCCCGGGGTCTCAACTAGAGTCAATGTTCCAAGGAATAGATAGGACTTGAAAATAAATTTTTGATTGGGTTAGTTTAACTTCCGACCCCGGAAGGACTGGTAGTTTGTTGCTCCTCATTGAACCACCTGTCCTTGAAGCCATGCGGAGAAATGGCAGCCATATAGCCTGATTAAAGCGCCAGGCTTCGTTCAGTTCTGGAAACACAAAATCTCTTCGAAGCATGCCAGAACAGCCATTATTAGTCACCGTACCAGGTGATGGGTTGGGCTTTGTCCTAATTGTACAATTATCAAAAGCGCTGGCCCGGGTGGGGCTTGAACGCGTGACCTCTGTCCAGAAGCTTTTGGCAGGCCAATATCAAATGCAACTGACTAGACCATGACCCCAGGAGGGACCAACAGTATAAATAAAAACCTCTCCTTTTACGGAAAAATACTGGGTTTTTTGCGAAAACAACGTGGGTTCAAAGGCTATTATTTCCATGATGGAGTGAGCTATTCCAAATTTGGAAACTATTAACCTTTTTGGAATTTGGCATACTTTACGGAAAACAAATCTATTTTCAAAAAAAAATACCCTTTTCAGAAATTACACTAAAAAACTACAGCCTAGTTATCGAAAAAACCCTGGTGCATATTACTAACAGCAGTGCATGTTAGTGATGCATAAAAAGCCGTGCATAATTATGCACGCTTGTTTCATATGAAAATAGGATTTTTTTTTTAATTTTCATGGGAGCCCCTCGGCAGGGGGTAAAGACCGCTTGTAGTGGGCAGCCCAGAATCTTAATAAAATAATTATTGTGTTCTGGTTGGTCTAAGGAGACCTTTCTGGTCAAAACAATGCTGGTGTTGTCACGAACACCTAACAAATACAACTATCATGTCTTCTAAGCGAGGACGAACAGATATAACACAGTCGCATAAGCAACAAAAGCTGCCTCGTGAAGAACCAAAACGCTACCAATACCTGGAAGGCAATGCACATATCTATGTGTACGGAAACCGTTAAAGCATAAAAGTCCTACTGGACTCTGGATCAAATATATTTATTATTCACGAATAATTAGTAAAGGAATTAAATATTCCATATGAATCTCGTGAGGATCCTATTCCTATTCTGGGATTTACAGGAGGCCAAAACTCTACCAGAAAGGATTATACTTGACCGCTCTACCTGGAAATTGGAAAAGATAAACATTTGGCAAAAATCGTGTGCGAAATCGCACCTATCGGAAATTGTGGAATAATAATTCCATTTGGGTGGTGGAATGAGGAACATCCAATAAAGGAAAACATGACTCAGGAAACTGGAGTTTTGAGGCTCCGGGATGTCAGCTCCGTCATTTACCCGAAGATGAAGGCATTTCTATCAAATGGGACGAGGAGGTGTTGGAAGACCCTGAGGCAGTGGTTATTGGAAGAATTGCGAGAATATATGATGAGGAAGAACTAGTCCTCAATTCACTTCCCAAATAATACCACGTCTACAAGAACCTTTTTCGCCCGTCAACTGCAGCAAAAATACCCTCTAATTAAACCTTTGATCACACTATTGACCTCAAACCAGACTCTCAACCACCCTGGTGCCCAATTTATCCGCTATCGGAGAAACAGCTAAAAGCATTAAGAATATATTTGAATGATATGTTAAAACAAGGAAAGATCTCCCTCAGCAAGTCTCATGCCGGAGCACCAATACTTTTTGTTCCCAAACCGGATGGACGCCTCAGATTGGTAGTAGACTACCGAGGGTTGAACAAAGTGACCATCCATAATAGGTACCCTCTCCCTCTGATGACCGAACTACGGGACCGTTTTCCAGGAGCAACTATTTTGAGCAAGCTGGACCTCAAAGATGCATACCATCAAATCCGCATAAGAAAGGGTGATGAATGGAAAACAGCTTTTTGCACCAAATATGGCTTATATGGATACAAAGTTATGCCATTCGGACTTGTCAATGCACCTGCAACATTCCAGTCAATTATAACTATGATCCTGAACGACTCCCTTGATGAAGTGGTAGTATTATATATCAATGATATACTCATCTGCTCAAAAACAGAAAAGGATCATGTCATATTAGTAAAGAAGGTGCTTGAACGACTACGAGAGTATAATATGGCTATATCCATCGCAAAAAGCACATTCCATGTCAAATCCGGGGAGTTTCTTGGGTATATAGTGGCTGTTGATGGAGTCACTATGACCGAGCGCAAGGTTGAATCAATTAAGGCCTGGCAACCACCTACCTCGGTAAAAGAGATTCAAATCTTTATGAGATTTGCCAATGTTTACCGACGATTCATAGAGATTTTCTCCACGCTATGTGCACCAATTACCAATTTATTGAAGGGAAATCCAAAGGATTTTGCTTGGGGAGAAATACAGCAATTTACTTTTGATGAACTCAAACGACGGTTTATTACACCTCCCATACTTTGTTACTTTCATCCTGAAAGAGAAACGGTAGTGGAAACTGATGCAAGCGATTAGGCTCTCGGATGTGTTCTGACTCAATATATGGATAGAAAGTTGCATGCGGTTGCATTCCATTCCCGGAAGCTTACTGTCACGATTGGTGACTAAGCAAGGCAGGATTTCTCATGACTTATAGTTATGAGTCATAAGGTTGTTATATTTCGCACTATGACTCATTAGGAGTCATGGGGTTTCACATGATGCTCAATAGTGCAAATCATTGGTATATTTTGATTGGTTGATTGTGCGCACGACTCACACTAGTGTGTAATATGATGTAATGAGTTTCGCACATGACTCACATTACGAGTCATGGGTTTCGCGTATGTGACCACTTTGGGGCACATGACTGGTTTTTCAAGGTCTGATTGGATTTGGAACATTGGGCAGTTGACTCATAGGGGTCAACTGATGGATTTCATACTATGACTCAATATGAGTCATCAAGGTTATGTGACTCATAGGTATGAGTCACCAGGGTTAGGGTTGAGGGAAGAGTGCCTATATAAGGACTCTAGGCGGCCTGTATCTAGGAAGGCACCTGTCCCCCC
>QFET01011904.1:20042-35821 GCA_003316355.1 Tuber calosporum | reverse complement strand
AGATAGCTCTTCACGCAACCATCTTTGTTATTTTCTATCTATAACTTTATCAAATCAAATCTTCATTCCGCTCACCCCCTAGCGACCTCTAGTTGAAGTTGACTGTCGGATTCTTCTATCAAGTGCTCGGGAAAACTATTGAACTTGGAGTAGTCGCAATAGTAGTAAGCAAGTGTCTTGATAGACTGAATCATATATCGTTGCCGGTTGCGCGATATAGATAGTCGAACCTTAACAGCTTCACAGCTGGGCGAATCCACCAAATGCGCGCTGGCAAGAGCTATCTTGCTGCGTAACCCTCTTGGAATGATGCCGATCGCTCTGCCACCTGACCTTCCTGCGACTCAGAGGACGAAACCTTCGAGCATGCAATTCTCCACTGCCCCTCCAAGTCCCGAAAACGCCAGCTTTACCTTCCGAAGCTGTCTACGATGGACCATGGCTCTCCACTTTGGGCCGACCTGGACATGATCCTTGGTCTTGCCTCATACATCCGCGCCACTCACACAAACTTCCCGCCCACCATGCCAGCAGTTTTTGCTACTGCAGCCTCCTCCTCCCCAGACTATGACTCAGACTGAGCGGTTTGACTTTCCTTTAATACTTATATCCTTCCTTTCGGTTATGACTTCTTTTGGGGTCATTTCATTCTATACTGTTTGAATTAGTCGCCATTGCTGGGCACGGTGACGGTATGGTCATCACTAGGGGAGAACTTATGCGGTTATTTCTTTTGTTTTGCACATTTGGAATTAACGTTTCGTTTATGCCATAGCTAGCGCTCCATGTAGGTTCCTGTACGTTAACAGCAAATATATGAGATAATCAAAAAAAAAAAGAAAAAAAACCCTATAGTTAAGGGATCATCAAGCAACGGAGAAGAGACCTTAACAATATATTAAGTTTTAGTTATAAACAACTCTAAAGCTTTCGAGAACCATCTTTACCTTTTATCTTTATTCTTACCAGAGCTTTCCTGACAACTCTCCTACGTTCTTGATACAAGCACGGCCTAGGCAATTCTGCAGTACAGAATTGGCTAACCCGTAACAGTGTTTGAACTGATTATCAGAATCTACAGAATTTCCTTACTATGAAGGTATGGAATCCACGGCATATACGATAGGCTCAACAACTGGCGAATAACAATTTTAAAATTGTCTATCGACTAGGAAAAGGAGGAAGCAAGCCAGATGCATTTAGCTGACGGCCAGAGTAGTGTCCTGAGTAGGGAGCTGCGCATAGCGAACAATCAATACTCAAGCCTTCACAATTCCAAATCACCCAGCTATAGTTATACAACCAGACAGGGAAGAAAAATTAAGTGGCCCAGAAACTCCAGCTTCCCTGCGAATAAAATTGCTATCCCCAAAGGCACGAATGCCAACGAAAGGGTCCCAGCTGGCAGCAGGACATGACCTGTATGCACTAGAGGATTACATAATCCTAGCTAAAGGTCAATGGCTGCTAGAAACTGGAATTGCCGTAGGATTACCATCGGGATCATATGCATGATTAGCTCTGAGAAGTGTAATGGTAGCCAAATAAGGGATCATCATTGGCGGCGGAGTGATCGACGTGGACTATACTGGGGAAGTCCAGGTAATCATAATCAGCCATAGAAATCAAAATTACCAGGTCCGCAAAGGGGACCGAATTGCACAAATGATCATTGAGAACATACACACGGCTGAGGCAATAGAAGTTGACGGACTAGCAGAAACTGCATGGGGTAATAGCGGATTTGGAAGTACTGATGTATCACCCAGACGGTCAACTTCAACAAAGATCCAGGTAGTGGTCGCATACCTACAAGCGGACCAGGCTGAAAATGAGTTTCTTGATAAAATAGACCATCAAGCAAGACAAGGCAAAGGGATACTCCTAATATCTAATGCTATAATGTCGAAGGTCGATATTAGGAAAGATGACCAGACATTATTAAGAACCATCAAAGAGGCAGGCCAGAAGGATCAAGACTGGCAGGAGCGCAAACAGCAATTGGAAACATTAACCAATGATGGCAAAATATTACCAAGTCAGTGGGCAGTAACCCAAGGACTGATCTACTATAAGAATCGCTTATACATTCCAGAAAACGAACAGCTGCAGACAACTATAGCAAAAGGTTGCCTCAACTCTAAGGTAGCTGGACACTTTGGTCAGAAAAAGACTGGGGAAATTGTTACCAGGGACTTTTACTAGAGAGGGTTGACAGTATGGATAAATGACTATGTACAGTCATACGATGAATGTCAACATAATAAATCCCCACGACATGCCGTGGTTCAGTCTGCTGCACCCACTAGAAGTTGCTTGCACAGCCTGGTCATCCATATCGACCAACTTCATCACACAACTACCAGAATCACAAGGAAGAAAGCAAATTATGGTAGTCGTGGATCGATTTACTAACATGGCCTACTTTAAAGGTCTGGAAAGTAATGCAACTGCTAAAGAGGTTGCAAACGTATTCTTGAGGGAAGTCTAGAAACTACATGGACTTCCAGCAGAAATTATCTCCGACATGGATGCAAAGTTCTCGCGAGAATTCTGGGAATCCCTATGCCACACCTTAGAGATACAATGAAAGATGTCAACTGCATACCACCCGCAAACAGATGGACAAACGCAGACGACCAACCAAGTGCTGGAAGTATACTTCAGAAACCTTGTCAATTATGATCAAACAGACAGGTACCAGTTATTACCACTGGCCAAGCATGCCTACAACAATTCAGTAACGAATGCACATGGCATGTTACCATTCTACGCCAACTATGGATTCCATCTACAAACAGAATGGATGAAGGAACACAAAGCCTAAAATCCAGGCGCACAGCTCTATGCATACTGGATGCAAACAATACACCAACAGGCCAGAGAAACCTTATAACAAATATGGGAAAATATGAGCAAATATTACAACCGCAAGGCTAAGCAGCAACCAGACATCACGGTGGGGGACCTGGTCATGTTAAATGCAAAAAACATAGGCACTAAGCGACCCTCAAAGAAGCTTAGCCCAAAGCTGTATGGACCGTTTAAGGTATTGGAAAAAAGGAGAGAGTGTTCCTACAAACTATAAATATCACCAAGATGGAAGATCTATCCGATATTTCATGTATCATTGTTGGAACCCTATCGGACATCTAATCGACCAGCAAGGGAACAACTTCCCCACGAGACTGAGGATATCGATTCAGATTTTGAATGGGAAATCGAAAGAATCATGAAGAGTGAAATAATCTCATATGCACGGCGAGTTGGAGGTCGTAACCAACAAATGTGTGAGTTACATTATTTTGTGAAGTGGACTGGTTGTTCCTAAGATGAAAATAGTTGGAAACCACCAGAACACTTATAGCATGCATAGGAATTGGTGGAGGCATTTCATAGGGAGAATCCGGATATGCCAAAGCGGGCAGATGTTGAATGACTTGGAAAAGGTTTTCCTAACGTGACCAAGAAAACGCGTTTGGTTTTTTACCTTACCAAATCGAGTTCCAGAGGGGAGTAGTTAAATTTCAGAATTGTTTAAGTTTGGGTTTTGTTGTTATATTTTTTTTTATTTTTTATTTTATTTTTATTGTTATGTATTGCCTAAAGAGAGGGTAACTGGGAAAAAGCGATTCAGGACAAACCGCAGGGACGAGGAAGCTCGTGTTAGGCACAAACGACTACTAAGATGATTACATGACTTTTCAGGAAGAACTGCATGAGTCCGAACCTCTACAGGCAATTACCCACCTGCGGCCACGGTGTTCGTCCTGGGAGTTGACACTGGCACCTTGTGCAGTTGCTCGTTTACTAAGAAAAACGAGTTTTTGGAACACATCCTGTAACCCGTATATGTCGTCGCCGTCCGTCCGACTGGATGCTATCTGCAGGGCATATGAGAGGGCCTCTCGAGCTACGTCTGAGAGGTGGAATAAAGTGATTCCGTCAAGAACTCACAGAGTTACAGTCCATTGAAGTTAAGAGAGCCAGGGTAGTCAAAGATGAGTATGAATGTACAATTGAAGTAGGCTACTCCGACACACACCAAGAGTCCGCTGAGGCACCCATGATACCTATAAGGTCAATGAACCTATCGGAACAAGTTGAAGAGAAAAGGTAGTGAAGACGAGAAGCTATTGGCCCAATCGTAAACACTAGTCATCCTGAAAGCCAACTGCAGAGCCGGATAAGACAGCATGAAGCAGACTTGGCCACTAACTAATCTGGCCCCTTAGAGTTCTAAAAACTTATTGGTACATTCCAAACTGGGCGGCCATATCTTAACAGCCGTAAGAAGGTTGACAAATCAGACTAAGTAGGTCCACACCCTCAGAGAAGTCTGGAGCTCTGATCATACTGTCAGCTGTGCAGGGGGGGAGAACGTTTCAGGGTCAAAGTGGGTTCGATCTCGGATCAAGAGACCAAGGTTGGGGACAAAATACCTGTTTATATGTAAATTAGTTGTAGTCCGCGAACACTCAGACATGGGATATAAATATCGAAGTACCTCCACAGCTTTAGATATCATCAAGCAACGTAGAAGAGATCTTATCAATATCATAAGTTTTTACTTAAAAAATCTTTACCTACGATCCTTTCTATACAATCTCCATTTATGAAGAAAGATTTAAGCCTAGTCCGATTCGCTTGCCCTTAGAATCGACTACCCTTAAGAGTCGTGGCCTTCTCCCTTGCCTTTTGTAACCTTAGATAGAAGTCTCCTCTCCGTATCTTCCAAAATGGCACCTGGTTATATTGAAAGTCCTCCAGCTCTTGCTTATAATGTTCCCCATGTGGGAAAATAAACCAATGTCCAATAGCTGTTGAATATAAGTTGTATGAGCAGAAAGACTGAGAAGGTTAACATTGTTGGCAATAGCATGTTCAACTTGATGTTATTGACATGGGAACTGTGACCATCTAGAATGAGAATTCTGTACTCTTAAATTCCAGTAGGAGAATGTGAACGTGGATCAAAGATTTGATCAAACCAGTCCAGGGCAATTTCTGAGGATGTGAATCCAGCCATAGGGTAGGTAAGGAAGGCATCTGTCGCAATCTCATAGTTAATATACAAATGGTGGCCAATAAGATGTGCTGTCGATGAGTGAATAATACCAGGGGCTAATACTCTCCCATTACCAGTAACCACTTCAATAACTGTTGACCAATTTCACTTTCCATCCTGCATTATCTTAGGATTCCTTCTCCCTGTCCTGCAAAGTACAGTCCCACTAGCACCTAACCCCATTACAAACCCCTTCTCATCTGTATTCCAGACCTTTTCTGAAAGGACATGATATCGGCTCTTCAATATATAAGATCTTTCCTGATACTTCTTCAGGATGGAAACATCTTTAGCATGGGCTCTTTGCTTATCCAAACTCTTGCCAACCTTGCTTTGAATCCCATGGTATCTCTGAACAAACTGATCAACTCACCCCTTCCCATTTTCAGCCACTCTCCCTTGGACTTTTGAGATTTCAAATACAATTTTCAATACATGTCTCCAGCGATGGGGAATCCCACAATCATCATAATCCTCAATCCTTGCAATGATTACCTTCTTCTCTAGGTGGGTAAGCAACTGCTAGCTTTTATGTGTCACCTTTCAAGGAGTTGTGCAGCCTGTACGATAGTTCCGAAGAGTTGTATTGGGAACTTGGAATGTTTCTGCCAAATAATGTCTTGAGAGATCAGGATCCTCTTGTTTGGCGGCAATGGCTGCCTGAAGGCGATCTTCCAGGTCAGGCTTCTTCTTTGGCATTGATCATAGGTGAAATTGTTGAAAAATTGAGGCATAATAAGTGTTGGTTGTTTAATCAGATTAATAGAAGTAGAACAGTAAATGACCACACATTTTTAAAACTATTGCTTGCCTTCAAATCTTGCACTAATCTTTCATAATTTATAGGGTAAATTATAAATCACCTGTAGTAATACCTTGCAAAAGATTGGACATTTTCCATCTGCTATTCCTTTTCTTTATCACTATTTCTTCCATAATCATAATATCTCATTTGCACTATTTACGGATGTAAAAAATACATTCAGGTTATAAAAGTTCACACCCAGGTTTCTGGGTCAATAACCTATTTGGGAATTGAATTTGAGCTCGATTCAGCATGTTTTGCTCTCTAGAATTACAAAAATCTCAAATCAATTTGCCAAGGATAGGTGACCCATTACTGGGAGGTGACCCATTACTGGGTGAAATACGATAATCTTGCAAGTGTTTGCAAGCAAATATGAAACAATATATTAGAATCTAAAGATTCCCCAAAGGAATCATAATGCAAAGGGAATCCAATCAAAGAATTATAAACTGATAAAGGCAAGGCTACTGGAAATGTGATACACTTACTCCAACATATGAACATGTTATAAGTGAATTGAGTGTTAAGCCAGGAAATATTGGGGGATTGTGGCCACAAGCCACACCACCTTCTCACGAGTGGCTGCAAAATCCAGGGTTGGGATGTATTATATTTGTTGGTAAAACAAATACTGGAGAAACGAGTTCCATCTAGGCATACTGAGCCCACCACTATCCTCCCAACTCAGTCTCTGCACTTTTTCTCTATCACATATTATTATCATACCAATATCTTCTGCGTGCCCAAAATATCAGGGTCACACCTCCTTCCCCCCAACCTTATTATGTATCGAAACCCCATGTCAACCTCGTGTGATACCCCATACGAAACCCTTAACCAACATTGATCACATGACCCAACGCGAAGAAAAAAAAAAACCCCCCCCAATCTTATAGCAACCCCACCACCAACCACCCCACCAATAAATTCTCAACACCAAACACTAAGCAAAAAAAAAATTCCCATCCCTTTTTTTTTTTTTTTTTTTACCCTTCCTCACCCTGCAATGTGAAATGACCGACCGCCTGGCATCATTTGCATCTCGTCTCTACCTTACGGCAGAAGTAATCGCTCGCAGAGGCGCGAGCATCCACCGACAGACACAGATCGTTCACTCGGTCTGGCCAGATGCGGTGTGCCGCCCGATAGGCTCGTTCCCCACCAGGACCAGTTTGACGCATAGGTATATTTATACAACTTCTGCCCCCCGATACTAACGCGATGAATTTGGCTGAGGCTGACGCTGTGATGGGGTGGGATGTGTAGTGATATCGATCTTCTCGTCTCCATCCCGGGGCAAAGAGACGAACGGGCCTCCGTGGTTGCGGCGGCCGGTCGTATGAGGGAGGCCATCATCAGCAATCGCATCGCCAGGCGGCAGGATTGCACTGTCATAGCGGGCGCTAGGGTTCCCATATTGACGTACATGGACGAGAGCGAGACACCGCCACTCAAGTTTGATATATCGTTTCAGAAGGAAAACGGCATCATGAATACGGGGTACTTGATTGAGAAGTTTAACGAGAGGCCGTTCATGAGGGATCTTGTCGTTGTTATGAAGTATTGGTATGTTCTTTTCCCCCTTTGGCCTTCATCCCAAGGGACGGAATTAGATTAGATATGGGTGACTTACCTTTGGATGATCTAGGCTACGAGAGAAGCAATTTAATGAGGTTTACAAGGGCGGTTTGGGGTCATATGCTTTGTCTTTGACAGTAATTGGATTTTTTAACGTATTTCTACACGGCCCCTTTGGATTCCGGTGGTTTCTTTCAGGAACTGACCAGAGTGGCGATGTCAGTTTAAACGGAGGTTTTTGACTCCGGAAGAGTATCAAGCCTTTACTACTGGTTCTAGGTACGACATGTTTGTGGATTATCTTGAATTCTGGACGAGATGGAAGTATAAGGAAGATACCATGATACCAGATCCTCTGGAAATATTGACGAAAGTACCACGACCCGTCATTCCGCCACGGAATTGCCGTTATTTTTGTTAATCCTGTTGACAGAGACGAGGCCAGAAGAATCAGGGGGCATTCATGCTCCGAATAATAGACCCAATCGACCCAGAGAACGACGTCGCTTGCGGTTCCCGCAAGATCTTCAAGATCGTCGGCGCAATGGTAAAACTGAAGCGGGGGATAAAACGTCTCGGGCCAGATGTAGAGGATTCGGAGCTTGACCAATTGCTCAGCGGTACTCAAGAGGAAAAGGAAGATTTCCTGAGACAGAAGGGTCACCAGGATCGCACCAACTTGAATATGTACAACAAGATGCAAAGGAAGATCAGGAAGGTGGAGGGGAGGGCACCCCTGAGCAAATCGATGAAGAGGAGCCTAACAAGGATGAAAGAGAAGCTTGATGAGTTCCTCACCAGGAGGCCAGGTTTCGCTGCTGAGGTGGCCAGGGCCGAGTACCTCCTTAAAGAGACTTGCGGCCCCGAGCACGATCCGAACCACGATACTCTCATGGTCAGCCCGGGGAATGAGGAGAATGAGGAGAAGTCTCCCGAGCAATTAGAAAGAGAAGCAAAGCATGCCGCCACTATAGAGAGGAAGCGGCAGAAGAGGGAGAAGTTATTACAACAGAGGAAGGAGAGGAAGGAGAAAGATAAAGAGAGGAAAGCGCAGTTTCGTGCTGGGCTCGAGGCGATGCGGCAGGAAGGTGAATTGGCTAAAATGCGACCGAAAGGCAACAGGCAGGCCAGAAGAAAGGAGGTCGGGCATTGACAGGAATCGGAAATTATACAGGTATCTCAGGTTGGGTTTGAGGGTGGACTGTATTATCAAACCGATAGTGTCATGTACAAAAAACAAACAAAAATTGTAACAAAAGTTTCTCATGATTTTTTTTTTCCTTTTTTCTTTTTTTCTCTTCTTTTTTTTTTTTTTTGATGCTTAGGCAGGCTACTCCTTCCTTCAGATAATGTCGTGGTGATACATTTTTTTACTAGACCAGAGTACATGAACACACACAAGCGCCCTATCCCAAAACCCATAGATATTACTGATATTTTAGAACCCAACGTCATGACTACGCTCGCACGATCACACATCGCACTATACCGCACGCCCAGGAGAGGTATCCACGATAACGAAAGCTAACAACAAAAGCCTGGGGATTCCCATTTTTAGTTAATTACAATTCAACTCCCCCAATGCTCACCCGCTCAGAGAGCAAATCATAATAATGAAAGGTATAACCTCCAACCCACTCATCCACCACCTCCCATCCACGCACCTCTCTCTCCCATCCACGCATCAGCCCATCACTTCACTTTCTCTTAGCAGCGCTCTTCTGAACCTCGATACCCTCCTCCAACCGCCTAACGTAAGCCTCAACTCTTTGAATAGAAGTTCTCAAAGCCTACACACCCAATAATCAGTCCCACCCTCTCCAATAACACCAAGAAAAGAAAAAAAAAGGCAGGGAGCAAACCTCAACATCCTCAGTCAAAAGCTCATTAGAAACTCTATACTCCTCGACCAAGTAAAAGTAAGCCGCACCTCCAGAAACCGTCGATCCCAGAAGAAACCCAAACAATCTATCCCTCCCGCGCACCCCGCCTCATATAAATCAGTTCAGTTCAGAAATGGCCACAGGTAACGGAGAGGGTAGTAGGCAGGCAGGCAGGTAGGTAGGTAGGTATAGTAATGAAAGGCAAGGTAAACAACGCACCCTCCTCTGAAAGCTCCGATAGGCCTCTTTTTTGGAATCGCGATAGGAGTAGCGGTAGCCGCGACTTGACGGCGGATACCTGACGTAGCGAATGTGCGGAGGTGCGGGGTGCGGAGTAGTAGGTTGCGAGATGTTTGGGATAACATGGTCGTTTATAGGAGGGGGGGGGGGAGGTTTCTTTTTCTTTTTCTTTTTTCTTCCTTTTTGTGTGGGGTGGAGAGGGATGTGGTTGTGGTGGTGCGGACCCCCTTTGGGATGGATGAGTGGATGTAACGGTTGTATGATACTGTACCAGCACGAGCACTCTCACAATCGGTTGGTCGCTTGGTGGTGGCGGGGTGGGATAATGAGTACTCGCAGTAAGTACGATACTATTGTGGTGGNNNGGGGGGGGGGAATAACACCCCCGAGCGTGATCAATCTGATTAGATTGTTTTTCGGAAAAATTTGTCTCGGGTGGATTACGTATCTTGGGATGGTCCGGTTGCTTGTCAGAACCTTAACCGGTTTGTTCGTACCGTACTCGTATCAATCTGTTAGAAAAAGAAAAAAGAAAAAAAAAGTGGTGTGATGAGGTGTGATGGATGGTGACTGATTTTCCCGCTTTCACCGAGAAAAAACCTCGGATAATCATTATCTTGAACCAATACTCGTACTCGTACACAGGTATCCGGTATCCAGCACATGTATCAAGTAACCTGATATATCATACCCAGCATAACTCGCGCAATTATTCGAATATAGGATTTGGTCGCGTGGGATTTCTCCCTTTGAACTATCATTTCTCTTTTTCACTTCTCTCTTGAGAGGTATACTTGACGGCTAATTGATCAGTTGTTAGCTTCTTTTTTACCCCCCTCAGATTTTGCAGTTAATCTTCTTATAGAGTGTACCAAGTACAGTAACTACCGTAACTAATTCAGGCCTACAACATTGTAAGGTAAGGGAGGTGGATTTTCTTTTTCCTTTTCTTTTTTTTTTTTTTTTTCCCTTCGAAAGCCCCTCTTTGCAAGTATTTTTCCGATTCCGGTGCCACCATCAAAATTACCACTATTACCGTGCATCATCAGGCTGACAGGCTCTGCGTGGTTCTTGAACCGGCAAGGTGCGATTCCTAACTTCTGTACGAGTACTCGTACCGGTGTGATAGGGTCTTAGGTTGGACAATTCCCGCAGAGCCTCAACTGTAGATCACTCTAAATTGAACCGCAATCCACACACTGGTCATACGTACATGCGTCTGTAAGGCGACACCCGCTGGTACTTGTACAGTGCAGTTTGCTAGCCATGCTACATCGGCCTTTTTTATTTCCAATCCCAATCTCCTGAAAAGGCCTATCCAATGAACATCGCTGAAAACACTCTCCAAAAAAAAAAAAAGAAAAGAAAAGGAACAAAAACATCCAACAGGTTGTCCGATTCCCCCACCCACCCATGCCAACATATTTTGCCTTGTTGGCTAGTTGGCGGGTTATATAGTGCGGCAGTAATAGGGCCTATAAATCTTTATCCTTTCCGGCATATAAATGTCCTATAATAGGCTGGTCTACTGGGAGGCTCGACAGAGAGCAGTGGCCCACCTCCCATTCTACGGTCGAGCTTGACTTCGTTGGTACAATTCCCCACATTAACGGTTGACAGGATGCGTCCACGTCCTCTTCTGGTGGGTGACATGCTGCTGCGATCGCGGTGGAGCAACTACCAGCGAGCGGCATACCAAGGGGATATTTCTTCGAACCAGCGGTGTACAGAACTATTAAGTGGATGAATCCGCTCACCATCAGCAACGTTATTCCTGCCACCTACGGTGCAATCTCGGTCAGCTGGGTCTCGTCGAGTAAGGGGTTGAGGGGCGGTCGGGAGAGGGCGTACAGAATATCCTACCGTGGAGACGACTTTAAAGGTCTTGCCGAGTGGATTGAAGACTTCAAACTTTGCCAGGAAAATTCCCTGCGATGCGCAAAGGTGAGTTACGGACTTCAGTGCCACCAGTGGCAGGGAGTATCGGTAGGGCAGTTGAAGCCAGTACGACAATCGTTGTTGGCCTACTGGCTGCGATACACGGAGTGGTTTACGTTTCACTGCAAAGTCCATCCATTCTTTGGCCATAAACATACTGGTGAATACACCGTTGTAACTAATAGATATTAGCCGATGGGATTTTAAGTGTTCTTGGGAGACATACGTTAGGTATAAGAACGACAGTATCACTTGCGGGGAATTGGCTAAGAATATGGGAATTATAAGCCCTCCATCCCGCGAACTGAGAACCGACGAAGTAGTCTGCGCTCCAAACCCACGCTTCACCCTAATGATAGTTAGACGGGGACCGAACGATGATCCAGGATACCCACAGAGACTTGACGTCGGTTCCCATGCCATTCCTTACATCCTTCGCGTATCCAGTCCCAATAAAAATTGCCGATAGGGATATAATACCCACCCAGGTCCCCACAGTGATGAACCACCTCCTCTTGGATGGAGCATGCCACCACCTCCACTGCTCCGGCGCGTAGGGCTTTGGCGCTGGCTGAAGCTCCCACGATGACTCTGCCATCGTCTTGTCAGCCAGACACCTCCCCAAGGTGGTAATGTCCGGTTCTTTGAGAAAAGACTCGATGGCATCTCCCACGAATACTAACGGCACAGTCTTCATCCTAAAGGCAGCCAACGCCATACTAACCGCCTTGAGCAGATTCGCGATGATGACGACCGTGAGGATGCCGACGCTAAACTGCAACTTGCATTTCTTCTGGGTTTTTTGCCCTCTGCATTCTGATATAGTGTGTCCTCGAACCACCCAATCATAATCCGGGATATCCCTCTCACCGTCGTCAGCTCCCATCTCGCAGTTCTTTGGGAAGGCGTAGCCAGTCTTGTTCCAGTTATCAGCATCTATCAATGAACTCTCACTCTGGCACATCCAGTGGTGTTTGTGCTCTAGAGAACTGTACATGATCATTGACATTAGAGAGGAGCTGTCTCTAGGTTTTGTTGAAGAAACCAACACCAGATTCTGCATGTCGCCCAGGAGAGGCTGGGAGTACTTTGCCCTACATTCTTTCGTATCCATTTCATGCCATGGCCCACGCTGCTCACTCATGATCTGAGCCACTTCCCGCATCTGCTCAAAATTGTAATCTAGCATCCAAACTTCCAACATCTCCTCCTTTATTTTCACATCCACGGAATCCGAACTGTTCGTAGTGTTGTAAAAGCTCCCTTCGATCCGAACATTACCAGTGAAAATACTTTTGTCTCCGTAGCTATAATGGCCGA
This sequence comes from Tuber calosporum, assembly GCA_003316355.1. Taxonomy (NCBI): domain Eukaryota; kingdom Fungi; phylum Ascomycota; class Pezizomycetes; order Pezizales; family Tuberaceae; genus Tuber; species Tuber calosporum. The sequence goes on along the minus strand of QFET01011904.1, from coordinate 22,986 downwards.
CATAGCGTTTCCCCGGCTCATTCGGCTTCCAGAACGTATAATTGAAGCCTTCCACAAACGGCTCCACAATGACGGAACCCATTGCGCCGGCCTTAAGGATACTTATCACATGACCAGTCTGGTTATGTGAGGCTCCGTTAAAAAAATCTGGCGTGACTATCCCTACGTAATAGCTGTTTAACGACAGTGTAGAAAAAATAGCAGAGTTGAAGCTGATCGGAGAAAGCATATCAATAAAGCCCATAGTACGGAAAAAGACGAGACAAACACACAGCAGATGCATAGGAACGCTTGTAAATCCTAAAGTCCACCAAACCCACACCCGTATCCTCTCCATCCGGTGTAAATGGCCTACTGCCCTATTGAAAATTTAGACCCATGGTTGGTGTAATTCAAAGAACCGTTCTATACCTCAGATTCCTAAAACTAGGTATCCCGATATCCAGCCAGTCCCTTCCAAACCGTGTCAGTGCATTCCTCTAAGAAAAATAGACTCTAGATAAAGCGGTATACTGACTTCGTCTCGTGAGCTGCATCAATCTCCTCCCTTGTCGGTGCGCTCAAGACTTGCTGCGTGTAATGACTACCCGCCAGTAATATCGAAGAGACAAAATTGATAGCCACATGCGCCCAGATACTAATCTTCTTCATATCGCCGCAATCGCCCAAGTACAGTTTCCCCAATCCAGTGCTCTCGGGAGGGTATACGACGATAAAATAAATTGTAATCCCGAGCGTAAAAAGGAATGTCATAGCGGCAATACTCGCGCATATCTTAACACCCGTCCTCCATGAAATCGATGTATCCAAAATCGCCACCACAGGACTCTTCAGTATCGAAAATCTGGAACTCGAATTAGGTAGCTTAGGCCGGGATGGTGGCTCCAGGTCGTCTGAGTCGCTGCCCCAATGCTCCCTTGATCCAAAGCTCCATCAGCAATTAGTGCTTATCAGTTGGCTTTCGTGCAGGCACATTATACTCACCCCCTCGTTTGCACCTCGAAAAGCGCCTTCGACTCATCCCCCCTCCAACTCGAACTCCCACCTAGGTCATCTTTACCATCAACCAGAACCTGTTGGTATTGCTCGACACTAGCGTTTGACCCGCGCCGTTTGCTGCCTTGACGACCCCGAAACATAGTCGGAGATTACTTCCCAGAGCTCGGGAGGATTATGGGAGAAAGTGCGAGGAAGGGAAACCTTGGTAGTTCCTGTCACCTCAACTAGAATTCTGGGTAGAATGGGTGCACGTTGGTGATGCTGAGATCCCACGGCTGAAGAGCAACGGAATAGGAAAGCTGGAGGCGCTTATTGCCCAATAAGATGCACCGACGCTTTTGTCCTCCGCCCCAGCGCGTTTTCCGATAGGTGATCCACATACCGTAGCCACATCGCAAAGGCGACCAATGGGAACTCTACAAATCCTGGATCTGAAGTACTGTGCAGTACAAAATATGTTAGAGACATCGACGTCTGTCTCTACCTCAGTGCTCCTTGACAGACGTGTGTTACGGGTATTCAGAGCCAAGCAGGCCATAAGATACTCGTAGACATGACGTCGGTGCGAGCGGAGACATAGTGTAGTACTCGAGTACTCGTAGAGGTATGTGCCCCACAGGGCCAAGAAAAACCCAATTCCGGTGCTCTAGCCGAACTCCGATCACGGCTCAATACAGTTGCCCAACGAGGGCGTGCGGGAGCACCGGAATTAGAGAAGGGGAGGTCACACCTAGACAGGAGCTTCACATCCCGAAGATTTCAAGCTACTGGTAAACATAAGTTACCCGACAATTGCTCATGCTGAAGATTTTTAAACGAGTGATCTTTGGTGATGGGCTACCATTGTTAACAAGCGCCAGCATGTTGCAGTACTCGAGTACTCTATCTCTCGCATACATTTTTATCCCCCCTGATTCCGTCCATAATAAGGGCTTGCGCACTGTTCCCTCGGTCGCAGTGTAAGTATTCTATCCGAAGAGAAAGATTCCTGGTCACTGTCCCCGGCATAACTTGAATAGAGGGAGGCTTAGCTTACCTGTGCGAAATGAGCCAACGAGATACAACCTCAGCGCATGAAAGAATCGGGGGAGGATGGGTATATTTGCTAGTGGGTTCACAAACATACACTAAGTTTACCGAGATGTGCAGAAGGCGAGGAGCCCCTCAAAGGCTGCTCAGGGCGTGTGAAGATAACCTATTGGAGAAAACATACCGAATCACAAAGACAGGCATAAGCAGAAACGAGCCACCAGGGCGTATCGACACACTTGCATAATCCTCAGAGGGAAATCGAATTCAGCCATATAAAATGAGTTCCAGTGAACCTACACACTCGAGCCGATGACACGGAATATCATGATTTCTGTCATGCTCCCAGAACATCCCCGGCCCCCGGCCATCGACGCTAATATGAAGCATCTCCTTTCTTCCTAGCCGGCGCTCTCTCTCTCCAGCATATACAGTAGCGCTCTCATATGGTGCCAAGTTTCTCTCTCTGCGATGTGGAAGCCATCGTATGTTTGCATAGGGTGCTCAACAACTAGCTGGGGGTAGTGAACAACGTCTTGGGCGGGTACTGGCGTATTAATCTTGAGCAATCAAAGGATACACTCTGGCCGCCAAGATACGGCGTAGTCTGCATCTACCGGACTCTTTCAACCTCCAAGAGGATGGCGGTCTCAGGAAGACTCGATCCAACGACACCCATAGCGCGAGGCGGTCAAGGCCCCGGAGGGAGTCTCAAGCTTGCGATAGCGACTGTGCCTTAGCAGGCGGGCTTCCTCGAACCTTGAGGGGCTCGATTTTTTATTTTATTTTCTCCCATGCCCTCGTCGCAGACATATCTTAGAGGGGTGTAATCTAGTTGAAAAGGAAAAAAAAAAATGGTTTGATATTATGATAATGATAAAATCTCTCTCTCGCCTTTTTTTTTTTTTTTTTTTTT
>QFET01011904.1:0-14091 GCA_003316355.1 Tuber calosporum | reverse complement strand
CCCCCCCGACTCCCTCATTCACGGTGAAACCAATCTCCTTTGTTTTTTCTAAATATCAATTCTTTACCATCTCGGGCGGGCTTTTATCGGAGTTCATCTGGCGGGTTTGCGTATTTTTGATATCTCCTAACGGGATGATAGATGCAAAGTAAGGGTAACGACAGACGAGGGTAGGCGGTATCGGGATTAGGGGGAATTTTTCTTTCGGTGCGATTGCGAAAAAAGTATTCTTTCTTTCTATATTCATGTCGTTTCTCTATTTCCGGGTCTTACTTAGTACGGCAGTTTCCTTTTTCTTTTACACTTTTTCTTTACTTCTACAAAGTCCCCAGGACACACCATCTTCTCTTCTTGTCCAAAGGTCTTATCTTTTCTTTCTTTGCCTTTTTTCCTTGCTCACTCGATCATTCTCCTTCATCGGGTCTGTTTCTGGAGTACACTTTCCACGGCGCTGTATGGCTTTTAGATCTTAGAAAGGGCAACGGGTACGGTTTCACTGGGGATTCTTCTATCATACGGTCTTGTGTTTATTTCTCGTATTTTTTTCTTCGCCTTTTTTTCTCTTCCACTGGAGTTTTATGTCTTTCTTTTCTCTGTAAACACCCATTGCTTCTTTCTAACGAACTTGTATTTGGTACGGATATTATTATCTCTCTCTTTCCTTTCTCCTTTCTTTGTCGGACTACCGTATTATACATACCGTAGCTCAGAACGGGGGAGGGGCATCACGCGCCGCCTGCGGTTGCGGCTCGGGTGTTCATTTCTCGCTCCCTTCCCCTCCACCCACACACACCACCCTACCACCCCAATTATTTCTCTTTTTTTTATTTTTTCTTTCCAAATTTCATTTTCCTTCACTTCGTGTACGTACATACTCACCACCATATTTTACATACAAGACTTTGTTTAGTCTACAACATAATATATTATCGTGTTGCATCATTGCTCTCATTTTTTTCGCAGGGGTGAAGGGTGGAAGGGGCGGGGAAGGGAGGGAGGGTGCGAGGAGGCGAGGGTACGGTCTATCGGCTCGTGGCCTTAACCGTCTACCAATAAGTGTTATGCACTCCGCATTTTGGATTTCGGATTGAACCTGGGGAGATGGTGGTATGATAGTGGGGGTGGGTGTCTTGTATGGATGGTTATCGTACCGATATGATAGCACGAACTGAGGCTCCTGATGTGACGTTTTTTTTTTCGTTTTTTTCATTTTTCATTTCTTCATTTCCACCCATCCTTTCCTCCCCCTTTCTCTTGGCATGGAACAGGCCCGGTGCCAGGCTCCCCAAGACAGAGTCCTGCTTACCGTACACCATTTATCATACCGTAAGCTCGCAATTTGCTTTCGGACACCCCTCTTGAAACTGTCTTTTACCAGCTGGAGAGGAAAGAAAAAAAAAAGAACACTAGAGATGATTAAGAAGGCTTTTGTTCTCGTTGCGGATGGGTCGGAAGAGATTGAGTTCGTCACTGTTTATGATGGTATGACGGGTTTTGTTTTTGCGTGTTTTGTTCTTGTTTTCTTTCGACAACAGGTGAGGTGGTGGGGTTGAGCTGACGGTTTCCCGAATGTTGTAGTTTTGGTTCGCGCCGGATTCTCGGTTTGCTCTATTGGGGTGAATATTTCGGATTCGTTCGCTAGGTATTCTGTTTTCCACTGCTCTGGGGATGAGATTGACATTGACCCGGTGCGGTAGGCTTTCTCGCGGAGTGAAGATTATACCAGATGTTCAGAGTTTGGATCCTGAGGCTCAGCTTGTATCTTACCCTTCAGCCCCCCCCCCCCCTAAATACTAGACTACGGTACAGCTAAAGGAGGATGCGTACGTAGCCGGATCTGATAGTATTACCTGGCGGTGCCCCCGGCGCAAAGACGTTCGAAGAGAGTGACGCCGTTGCCAAACTTATCGATAGGGCTCGGAAGGAGGGGGTGTACATTGGTGCTATTTGTGCTGCTACCAAGTATCTCCCCTCTCCCGACCTGCTATACACCACCTTGGACAGACTATTTAACAGTAGCCAGAGCACTCGTGAGGTTTGGCACCGAAGGTGGCTGGAAAGCCAAAGTTACCAGCCATCCGAGTGTTCAGGAGGTGGTGGTTGAGGGAGGCTGGGAGTACACCCAGGACAGAGTGGTCCTTGATGGGAAGGTTATTACTTCTAGAGGGTTTGCCATACACCCGTCAAGGCTTCTGCTGAGAAGTAAACCTAACTAATGGCCCTAGACCTGGGACGTCATTGTTGTTCGCTTTGACCCTCGTTGAGACGCTTTATGGGAGGGAAAGGCGTGAGGTAAGCCTAGAACGGTTCATAAACATGGTTTAAAGAGTTTATGCTAATATTAGTATTGGCTTTAATTATAGGAAGTGGAGGGGCCCATGATTACAGCCAGTGAGTTGTAGTTGGTCAATGTGTTAGTAGGACTGGTGGGGTCTTCGAATATGCCGCAAAATAGCGGAAAAAGTCAATTACCTCACTGTTGGGAATTTACCAAATAAGCTCATCAGTGTAAAAAAGAAAAAAAAAATAGAAGAAAAAAAGGAGAGAGAGAGAGAGCCACCGCGATCACCCCTCGGGTTAACTGTATGTCGCCAAGTGTGAAAAAGAACCCCACAATTGCCAAACCTCCAAATTTCCCCATTTGGCAAGGCATCACAAAAAATCACTCACCGACCCCGCAACCGGAACGGAACTACCCGGCAGATCAATGCGGCTCCAACAGACACAACCTAATTTCAACCTCACCTCAACAACCTGTCCTACTCCCCACCCAGAGAATAATAACAGTCCTTCCCACCAACCACCATCCTCCCCTCCCTCCACCCACAACTCTTTCTATCCGATACCAGAAGACAAACTGTGTTAAAAATAAAGAAATCCAAAAAAATATGCAAGCCTGGCACAAAAAAGAAAAAGCCAAACAAGCGAAAAAGGGCAAAGCGGAGAAGCAAAAACTCCGAACGGAGAAGCTCGCGAGACGAAACCCCGACCGAATGCAGAAGCAAATCGATGAACTGAAAACGATAGAAGAGGGCGGGCAGATGGGCTTTAGCGATAAGAAGCTGCTAGTAGATCTAGAGAGGGATTTGGCGGCGGTAAAGAAGGCGAGGGCAGCGCTCGGTGAGAATATGCCGGAGCGACGCGTCGGAGGGACGGGAATCAAGAGGAGTTCTGGGGAAATGGAGAAGGATGAGGTATACCCGCTTGTCCACTTTCATGCTGTGATCACGAAAGATTGCTAATGAAGCCCGATAGAAACGGCCCCCGAGAGTTCATCATCACCACCATCACCCCAACCACCAACAACGAGGAGACCCCAATGAAAGTGATTCTGGAGAATCGACATCCTCCTCCGTTCGCGGCATCCCTATGCCCCCTGGTACTCCACCTCCCCTTCCAAAAGAATCCTGGCCCCGAGGTCCTAGGACTACGCAGGAGCCCCCGGGGGAGCCTGCTCCCGCTCCCGCTCCTGCCCAAATCACTTACGCTGCTGCGCCGATACTTAGAGACTTAAGGAAGGAAACTGCTGTATTTGTGCCTGCAGCAGTGAAGAGGAAGATGCTTGTTGAGAAAGCTACGCGGGGTGAGGAAGAGGAGAAGGGGGAGGAGGGAGGTGAGGACGAAGGGTTTGGTAGAAAGAAGGTCAATGCCGCACCCGATGTAGATGTAGAGTTTTCCAAGTTCCAAGCGGAAATGGAGGAGGTTCCTGATGAGGATGTGTAACTAGGATTCGTTTCATCACCGTAGGGGGGTGCATTAGAGTGTATTTTAAGTCTAGCCATAAGAATGGTATCATAGCTAATTATATTTTATTCGAAATATAGAGATACGAGGGTTTGAACACATTCTTTCAGAATAGCTGTCATAAAAATTAATACCAATAGACTAATTAACCATCACAACCAAAACAAAAACCACGCACGTCACCACCACATAAATCCCATAAATCAAAACCGATCCCCATCCATCCATCCCCTCTGCTCCCCTCCACATCCAATCACACACACCACAAGATAGCACCCAGAACGCCAGTCTCCCCTTCCAACCCCCAACTCGATCACAGCGCCCAACTTCAGGCGTACAATACTCGAGTGCGGTGCAGTAGAAGCTCACAACCCCACAAAATCCCCACCTAAGTAAAACATTCATCACGACACGCTTCTAGCCTTTTCCTCGGTTTCCAATCTTTTTTTTTACAACTGGCCCTGCACGCACGCACGCGCGGTACATCATCTAGTCCGTTCCATTCCTTGTGCCGTGTTTGTGGTGGGAATGGTAAACGGGGTATCCCTGCTCGAGTATCGTCAAAAGTGAAATTTCGTGGACGAAATTTGCAAGCACGTTTTTGTCCTCCGCCACTTTTCTTCTTCTTTCTCCTCAGTGAGATTGAGGGGTGTGGCGTGCATGATTGGTGATAGAAAAAAAATGAGTCTTTGGTAAGGATAGTGGAGTCGAAAGTTTTATATATGATAGTGCAGCAAGCTCCTTTGGGTTGTCGTCTTGTCTGTCGTGACTTTTCATTCATCTTGTTGGAATTGATACCGTACTTTCAGAGAGCAAATCGAGGGATTAGTAATCTTTCGTTTCGTGGACAGTATCGTATGTATCATTATGTACCGGTTATCATACCGGTATCATAGATGACACACGCAATCCCCCATCCCATTTGTGTGCTAGGGAGGGAAAGATGGTTGTTGCCCTACCACCCGAGAATCACAATGGTATAATACGGTATGATAGCCATCATGCTTGGTATGATATGTATCATATGATTAACATAGTTCGCCCGGACAGATACCCGGACAAATCACACCTGTGGGGGACTTTACTAACAAACGGCCACTTCCAGGTTTACTCATATTTGCGTGAAAGTTGTTGGCGCAAACACATCCTCTCGCTTCACCGTACTGTACTGTACTCGAGCTTGCCTGAGCAAAATAGATCATATCGCAAGAGACGGAATCCCATTCGCCAGTAGATGGTAAGCATGTGTGATATAGGGAAATGGGTCAGTTAAAAAAAAAAAAGAAGATTCAGAGCGACACACACAGCACAAAGGTCAGCGCTGATATCTTTTGTTTGTAAAAAAAAAGGTCGGCGACAGCAACAACAACTTGCTTTGGGAAATGGAATATTGTGGTTATAATAACTTGGGTTTTATTTTATCTACCGCAATACATCGAGAAAACTATGGAGGGGGAAGTGGCCCTGGATGGCTCACTACGGTATGTATTAGATTGGGGGGGGGAGGTTACCCGCTTACGACACATTGCCCATGATGGACGGAGGAGGTGAAAAAGGGAGGGGATCGGGAAATTTGAGTAGGATGCTAAAATGCTATACGATCCTGGAATTCAACTTAGCATCAGGGCGCACTGGGTTCTGTATTGCTGAATGAAAATATTGCAGTATCTGAGGTGGTCTCTTGAAATAATTAAGGCGGCACTGAGATTTGAATGTATTATCTTTTAGTCTTGAAGGTGAGATTTTACGCTAGTGCTGTCGATTTACATTGATATATGGAGAGAAACCCCAAGAGATATATATACCCATATCTGATCATGTCAAATCCCCCTTTAGATATATGACTTGTTATATATATGTATGTTACATGACTTATACACATGTTGACTACCTAGAATGTGATGCTGTATTTTCCAACACTTCCCTTATAGTTCCTTTTCTATTTTCTTGAGCAACTTCCCAAATAAAATCCTCGACAATCCTTTAGCACACAAATCTGGTAAGCTAATTTTCCACTTAACCTCAACCAGCTCAAGGTGTCCTTATTAGTTTAGCTCTTACACAGAGCAATATAGAAGATCAATATATTTGATTCAATCTAAGACTATCTGATTTTCATTGCAATTTGTTGCAGTAGTGTTGTAACCTACTCTGAAATATCTTGAGAATCTCAAAGGGACTATGTGAGATCTATTAGAATAGGGGTAGAAGTGATGATAGATAGGTTTTCAATAGATAAGTGAAAAGGTAAGGAACTAATAGAGTGACTGTTAAACTTGTAGTATTAAAGATGGTACTCCTTAGAGGGTTGAGAGTCAGAATCTTTAAGAGATTGCAGGCTCTATAAATACAAAAGCGTTTGGCTAGGATAATATGAGTGTGTTTAAGCAGAAACCTCACTCTAGGGCCGTTTTGTTTTAGCTGGGAAAATGGGTTGCAACCAAAGCAACCTGTAGAAAGGGTTTTGGAATATGAGTAGTTTTTTGTCAACACATTCATTAAGCCGTTACTAGAAATACAAAAATATATTTAAAATTCATTTGAAAATATGAAAATTCTGTTTAGTATGACTTGAATTAAGGTATGAACTAATATATTCAAAATATGTGGTATTGTCACGATTGGTGACCAAGCAAAGCAGGATTTCGCATGACTCATAGTTATGAGTCACAAGGTTGTTATATTTCGCACTAGGACTCATTAGAAGTCATGGGGTTTCACATGAGGCACATTGTGGAATCATTGTTATGTTGTAATTGGTTGATCGTGCGCATGACTCACATTTGTGAGTCATATGATGTAATTATTTTCGCACATGACTCACACTATGAGTCATGGGTTTCGCACATGTGACCACTTTAGGGCACATGACTTATTTTATGAGTTTTGATTGGTTGGCACGCGGCGCAGTTGACTCAGAAGAGTCAGATGATGGATTTCATACTATGACTCACTATGAGTCATAGAGGTCATGTGACTCACAGGTATGAGTCACCAGGGTTAGGGTTGAGGGAAGAGTGCCTATATAAGGACCTCTAGGCGACCTGTAGTTAGGACTCTTCACGCAACCACCTAAGTTCTCTCCTATACAATTACTTTACCTCTTTACTGTTCCAGTCCCCTATTGGCATTGTGCGATAGGAACCATATGGCTCAGCTATCAAGACAATGTAGGCATAGGCATGAGAGCAATAGTGGAAATCTGCCTAGTACTACTCGTTGCAATAGTACTCCTACCCTGGTGGCTGAGATTAGCGCCACGCCCCGTACCGGACTATAACAACAGCCCGGTCATATTCATCTAACCCAAAGAGAAGTAGTTACCTGTTGCAAAACCAGCTTGCGGTGTAGGATCGTAACAGGTATTTGTTACATTTTGCATGATTTGATATTTTTGGTGCCTGGTGGATGCCCAAATTTCTTAGAGAAACTTCTAGCTTCTCCCTCTTTATCTTCCCAGTCTCTACCAGTAATTTGTATCAGTAACTCTCTAGTTTCTTGTCCTGCTATACCATTTACAAGATATATTTCAAATGTGATAATATTGTAACCTACTCCCAAGTATCTCGAGAATCCCAAAGGGACTCTGAAGATACTATTAGGATAGGGGGAGAAGTGTCGATAGATAGGTCTTCAATAGGCAAGGTTAAAGGTATGGAACTAATAGAGTGACCGTTTAACTTGTAGTATTAAAGATGGTAGTCCTGTGAGGCTTGAGAGTCCGAATCCTTAAAGGATTGCAGCCTCTTTAAATACAAAAAATTATAGCTAGGAAAACGAAAGAAAAGCGCAAACATCCTGTCCAAGAACATGCTAACAGAGGGAGCATAACAAGGTAACCATATTCCGAAAACAGAGTGTTAAAAGCGACATAATGGAGTTAACAAAAAAAGTAATAGAATCCAAAGAGGAAGGAACAAGGAATCGCTACTACTATACAAATCCAGTAGGTATAGCAGGAGGATAGCGATAGCTAAATGGGTAAAAGCAAGGAGGGGTAGTGATAAGCGAAACATGGAAAGAATAACCAGTTAGGAAGTTATAACCAAGTAGGAAGGGGAAACCAAATAATAGCGCTTATCAGGTATAAACCCAAATGAGTAATAACCAACATCAAGTCAATAGTAATAGTAGAAACATAGTAGGATTCCATTACATTCCCCTTAAAAGAAATAAAAACAAACAAAGCAATAAGGAATATCCTAAAGGGCTTAATGACCAACCCGGCTTTGGAGCATTCCACACAATTTCAAAACATATAACTTAATCAGTAAACATATATCCATCACTGGTGTCAGGACCTTACACATTCATAAGCCCCATAGTAGTGAAGACAATACCATGAAGCAGTTAGCCTTCCATCTCAGATTCGTCCAAGGTGGCGAGTGTTATGCTGGTATCGGATTCTGATTAGTCTGAGACTTGGAGGAGTGTCCAAAATCCGTCAGGGTCAAGCTCAGGTGAGAGCGGGGCATAGTCTGGTTTCTGAAGTGTCCAGGCAGAGAAAGTCTCGCCATGGGACCAAGGGAGTCTGAAAGGTATAGATTCATTGTAGGTATCGAACCAGTAGGATCTGATGAGGGTGCTGGCGCCTTGTAGGTTGTAGAGGGGTTCCCATATTGCTTCGATTTCGTCATAGCCTTTCGAATGGATCAAGAACTGTTTCTTTCTGCGATAGATTCGATCTTTGAGTATCTTTTCGATTTCCCATTGCTCTTGTCCAATAGCATCGATGGTGACAGGCTCTTTGGATATGGGTTCAGGTGGTCCTGGGAAGGTGAAGGGGTTGGGTCTTAGGTAAATGCGAAGATGGCCGTGATGGATCTATGGGTGGATTCCTGCCATCACTGGAGGGAGTATGAGTTTGTAGTTGTTATATCTGTCAGGTCCTTCGCTCACTGAGAAGGGTCCTAACCATGGTCAAACTAGATTGTGATTTCGCCCAACCTTATGGACATAGGGTGCTGACTTGAGAATAACTTCAGTTTCGTTAGGGATGATTGGGGGTCCATGTTTGCTTCTGTTTTCGCTGGAGGTGGTTTGGCGTGCTTTGGCCTTCTTGAGTGTATCTCTGGCAAGTTGTTGATTCTTCCTGATCTGTGAAGCAATCTCGTCTGCTGCTGGTACTGAAGTAGGGAGAACTCTGAAACTGGGGAGGAGGTTTGGTAGTCTGCCAAAGGTGATTTCGAAGGTGGAGAGTTCTGTGCTATCGCTGGGGGCTGCATTTATTGCAGTCTGGACATGAGGTAGGTGGTGAACCCACTTGGTTCCTTTAGGGTTGATATAGTTCCTAAGGCATTAGCGAACAGTTCTGATTCTACGCTCAGTCTGTCCATAAGTCTGGTGATGGTAAGCTGTAGCCATGTTGAGATCAACATTAAGATTTGCCATAAGCTGGGTCCAAAAGCGTGAGGTAAACTTGGGGTCTCTGTCAGAGACTAGGGAGGTAGGGAAACCATGAATAGAGAAAACTCGCTCAATGAGGGTGTGGGCAGTTTCGATAGCTGTGATGTTCTGGGAGACTGGTATGAGGTATGTAAAGCAACTGAATCGATCCAAGACAACCATGATGAGTTCAAGCTTGAAATCGCTAGGGAAGGGTCTTGCAAAGTCGATTGCAAGGGACGAGAATGGCTGCCTGGTGACAGGGAGGGGGGTGACTAATCCTTCAGGGAAAGTGGTATGTTGCTTGTTGAGCTGGCATAGGTGGCATCTGCGGACATAGTCTTTGAAGTCGTTCCTCATGGAGAGCCAGTAGAAGTGTCTTGAAGCATATTCAAAACATTTCTGCCAACCCATATATGCTATTTGTTCATGGGTAATACGCAAAATTTTGCTTCTGATGTTAACACCTTGATAGCTGGCTCCTTAGGGGACATAAGGTTAGTCTCTACTGTCATCCTTCCCCTTTCTAATGAGAACTCCATCATATAAGAGCCAGTCAGGGTGGTCGATAGCCTAGGTAACCACCTCAAGTAGAGGGTCTTTCTGGGTAGCATTTCAAATACTGGAGTACCAGTTTCCTTTCATGCAGTTGGTAAGCGGAAAAGCAAGAAGTTCAAGCTGTGAAGAGGGCTGATCAAAGAAGCAGTCCTCATAATCGATAGGTGCTTCTGGGGTAGCTAGGTCCCATCCTTGGTCGATATCAAGTATTTCTCTTTCTTTTCCTTTATCAATAACTGTATGAAAGACTGGGTAGCCACCATGATCGTGGAGGGGAGGAGGAACAGCCCACCAGTGTTCTGCTCTGCGCTTGGGATGATGAGGGGAGACAAAGTTGGAGGAAGAGTAGAGAGGCAAGGGTCCTGGAATATTGCGAGATCCTGAGGGAAAGTATCCTTTATTCTTTCCATTCATGTGGGCTTGGCATTCGTCCCAGACACAGGCAGTCCAGTGCATAGCTCTGTGTCTATTAGATGCAAGAAATTGGTCCAGTTCATTGACTGGGAGTCGAGGAGGGACTGGTGTAGGCTGAGGGTCAGGTTCAGTAGGTGTGATGCTGGGGGAGATATTTCCGAAGGTGGTGACTGCAAGGGATTCCAATTGGGTGATAGAATCATGGATTCGTTTAAAGCAGTTGATGATAGCATCTGGATGCAGTGGTTGGTCCATATCTCTTAGAGTGTTGTTAACTCTTGCCGCAAGGCCAGACCGTGGAGCTTTAGCTCGCTCAATAAGTACTGTGGCATGGGATGGCTCTTGAGGGTTGCTGAGATAAGAGGAGGTCTAGACGATTTCACAACCTTGAATGACATTGGTTGCAAGCATGAGGGAATCTGCTGCTTTGTCCATGGCTTGTTCAACAGAATCTGAGTAGTGACTCGCTTCTTGAAAGCGGGAGGGGTTTGAGCTGGTGACATAAAGTGAGTTCCACATGGAGTGGTGTGCAGGAGTAAGAATGTGAGAGGGTACTTGATGAGTGAGGGCAGAGGAAGGGTCTAGTGCATGAGCGATGTTGAGGTAGTGTTACGATCCTATGCTGTAAGCTGGTTTTGCAACAGGTAACTACTTCTCTTTGGGTTGGATGAATATGACCGGGCCGTTGTTATAGTCCGGTATGGGGCTGTAACATGTGTACATGTTCCGGTACCTCTATTCCCACTCTCGTTAGCCTTTCCTTTGTCAGATTATATTCATTTGATTTGATTTCTTTTGTATTTGATTTCACTACCGGAATCTCTAGATTCCGGCTCACTGATTACCGTATGTTTTGGAGGATCGGCAGGTTTGTGCCCCAGGAGTTCCAAGGGAAGGAACAGGTCATGTATACCGGTGGTAGGATGCAGGCAGTGTTGTGGGAAAGCCCTAGGCTTTCCAGGACTCCGGCAGGGCCACAGGATTCCGGTAGCTGTACACTCACCAGTAATGATAGTGGCTGCGGGTTTCCAGAGCCTCAGCTCTTGCAGGAAAGATTTTATGTATTTAAGAGTGGTCTCCTGGCTAGCAGGAGACATCAGACTTCAGACAGATGCCTAGACAGTGAATACACTTGGTTGAACGGCGATCCTATTGTTCCCCTTCGCTCTATAAACCATTCTATTGTACTCCCCTTGTCTTCGCCTATCAGCAGGTCTCCCTTAGACACCAAAGCGATAGCAGGCTACCGCTTAGGCTCTATTGTATAACTGTTCACACAGGCTAGCGCCTGTTACATTTTTTTCGCCTCAGCAGGTGATATCTGGTTCTTAGGATTGAGAACAGTGGGTAGGATTGATCACCCTTCCCTTTTCTTGATAACTGGTTCCAAGTAGGAGCGGCAGGGAGAGACTCCCGGCTCTAGTGCCACATTCATCATTACAGACAGAAGAAGTCAGACCACTAGGTCTGGAAGGATATCCAGACCTCCCAGCAGACTTGGGAATAACCCAGACTCAGACCTAGAAGGAGAAGGTGACGATACACCTATACCTAGACAAAGTTTCCTACAACCAGGAGACCTTGATACGGATTCAGAAGAGGACCTTACAGCAGAGTAAATAGTCCAAAGAGAAACCCAGAGAACAGAGACAGCTCAGGAATCGAGACCAAGAACCAGAAGCACCTTGGAGACAGTCTTTGGAACCCTACCACACTCTGCAGTACCCTCAAGAAGCGAGACACCACCTGGCGGATTCCCACACTCCCCAGGACCCTCTAGACCACCACCAGTACCTCAAGGAAAAGGGAAAGAACCAGAAACTCCCAGACACCCGCCAGCACCTCCGCCAGCATCTAGGACGATGGCTGACACTCCAGAACAACCCAGGAAACCAAAGATCAAGCTTCCACAACCATCCAAGTTCAGTGGAGAAGGAGAAGATCTACAACCAGACAAACTCAAGCGCTGGTTTAGGGAGGTTAAGAAGTACTTATCCAAGTATGATGTCCTTGATGACACAGAGGATGTAGTGGACTACTATGGCGCCTATACAGAAAAGCGAGCACATAGTGCCTATCTCAACCTAATGGATGAGTTTGAAGACAACCAACCCTCCCTCCAAGAATTCAAGAACCGTTTTAAGCAGCTTTTTGAAGCATCAACCAACACAGATGACCTGTACCTCAAATGGCAGAAGATACAACAGTCCTCAGGAGGCAAGCCAGCGAGAATTTCCAAGATTGCAGGAGAACTAGAAGACCTAAGAGGAACACTGCCTAGAGACTCAATATCAGACTATGCAAAAAGACAACGCTTTTTGGATGCCATGGATCCCAGGCTCAGAAGAAATGTGGAACCACAGATACGAGATACCGATACCTGGAACCAGGTTGTCCAATTGGCAGAAAGATATGATGCAACAATGTTCAAGACAGGAGCCTATGGGAGTAGCGGCAGCTCCTCCAGCACCTCCAGAAATAGGCCAAACAAAGCTAAGAACTCTCAACAACAAACCAACAACAAGCCAGCAGGAAAAGGCATAGCTCCAGCGAGAAAATCAACCCCTCACAAGCATAAGAAGCCAAGTAAGCAGGAAATGGATCGACGCAAGAGAGAAGGAGCCTGTTACTACTGTGGAGAAGCAGGACATATGGCCAATGATTGTCCTAAGAAGGAAATCAAGTCAAATCATGTCACTGTTACCCAGGACACCCCTGATAGCGAGGAAGAGCACTATGAGGCAGAAAGCGATGATACAGAAGAGTTGGATGGAAGGAATACCATTATAACTTACAAGACTACTGTTGGCGCCCCCAAGGAAGCGGCCAGGCCATTCCAAGCATTAGAATTCACAATGCTAGTCAACAATAAACCCGCCAGGGTCCTAGAAGACACTGGAACCATTGGCGGTACCCTAATCAGCAATCGCTTTGTTACAACAAACAATATCCCTTATACCAATAAGAAGATGCCCACAACACTCAAAATGGCTGTCAAATGATCCAGATCAAGCAGCAATCACTCCTGCATCACAGATATCGAAATTGGAAGCATGAAGGTACCCAAGGTACACATGAGCGTCACTCCAGTATCAGATTATGATATACTACTCAGTATGGAAGACCTCATACGCTTCGGAGCAGTCATAGACTGCAGGAAAAATACCCTCTACTTTCCTGACCACAAGGTCAGAGTAAACTGCAATGGGAACAGCACCCAGCCTCGCTCAGCGATGTCTAAACAGTAGGATATACCAGATTTCCTCAAGATGTTCCCCCAGGTTTTTGTCACAGAAATACCTGAAACCCTACCACGAATACGGTGCTTCAACCACCAGATCATGATCAAGGACCCAGACCTTTATGTTAAGATGCCAACCTTCAAGACCCCTGAAAAATTGATCCCTAAATTCAAGTCATGAGTAGAGAAACAAATCAGGGCTGGAATACTCTACAGATCACAGACTCCTGGAGGCGCCAGCATGTTCATTCAAGGGAAACCTGATGGCAGGATAAGACCATTAGTGGACCTTCGCAAAAAGAATAAGAACACAAAGAAGGACAAAGCCCCAATCCATAATCAGCAGCTCATACTTAACACTGTGGGCAGAGCCAAATTCCGAAGCAAGATAGACCTCAGTGATGCCTACTTTCAGACCAGGGTTGAGCCTGAGGATGAGAAATATAACACTATCAAGACACCCTTTGGAGGCTTCGCCTGCAAGGAAATGCTGCAAGGAGACACAAATGCCCCAGGAACATTCATGAGAGTCATGGAAGATACACTATCAGAAGAGTTAGGAGTCTTTGTATGGGTATACATTGATGACATCCTGATATATAGCGATACACACCAAGACCACATCAAGCATATCAAAGCTATCTGCAACAAGCTGGAAAAAGCGCAGCTATATGCCAACTCAAAGAAGACTGTTTTCTTTGCAGAAAAACTTGATATACTAGGTCACCTTATTGATGATAAAGGCATTC
>QFET01011888.1:0-10345 GCA_003316355.1 Tuber calosporum | reverse complement strand
ACTCACTTGAAGTCCCGACAGTTTGGGATCTGAGTTACTATCGTTATACCTTACCGAGAGGTATCCCTTTGGGTGCCTGATACACCCAGGGAGGCGTTACAGTTCCTATGGTTCCTATCTCAAATAGGACTCGCCCTTGTTTGCCGTTAATCAGAATCAGTCGCGCTAATGCTCAGTGACTCTTATCACTATTTGGTAGCCTGTTCTGTGCTGATGCATTGGTCTCGACCTCTTGGGTGTTATCATATATTTCATGTTCACTACTGGCTTGTACAACTTGATTCGATAATGTTTCCTTCTCGGGTGTCTTTCCTTTACCTTTGTCTCTTTTGTTGGGACACTCCTTTGTCATATGTCCTTTACTGTCCTTGGCAAAGCATGCTCCTTTTTCTCTTGGAGTCTTAGTTTTTTTTGATTCTTTATTATTACATTGAGGTTTGTTGTCCTTCTTAGAGTTGTCCCTCTTGTATTGATCCTTCTACTTACCCCCTCCATAGGTTCCTCTATCGTGGATATTTACATTAACTCGCTCGGCATAGGTTATCATGGTCTAGATTGTTTCATTTTAATCGTACAAGGTTTCGACATTGCGCTACAGACTAATGTACATGCTGGAAGAATCATTGGATAAAGGCATATTCAGAAATGGTGCCTTTTAGTAATCGTGATTAGTAAATCAACAGGTCTGTAGCTAACGTGGTGATGCTCCGCATCTTCCGATCCTTGATTGCGCAATCTCATGCAATCCTTTGTAGAGGTCATCCTTCTGCCTGGATGACTGGAATTGTACTCACAACCAGTAGATAAGCTGATCTCAGGACTAGTCTTCACCATAATTGTCTGTCGTCTGGAAAGATACTTTCTGAGCAGACCCTGTTATGTACAGTCTAATTGTTTCCCACTCCTTCTGTTTTGCAGTTGACTCCATGTAGTCTTAGCTATAAGTCTACTGACTAGTACTAATGATCAAACGCTTCTACCTTAAGATCTTCTCCTTTACTACTGAACTTCTTTAGTATAGTAACCTTTGTGCTAAGTTTCACTGTTGTTGATGGTAATAGCTCTCTAGCCACTGGCGTATTACCAGGCCCTGAATTTGAAATGTAATCAGAATCACTAGAGATGCTGGAGCTCTCTTTGCTGTCTGAGCTGCTTATATCGTCCTTGGGTGCTACTGCTTGCTTCCCTTCGAGTCCATTTAGCTTATGGTAATCGGGGGTATTATGGGTCAACACCTAGTTATTGGTCACTAGGCTCTATTATATATTGTGAATCAAAAAGTGAACAAAACCACACTGCCGAACTCTTTCCTATGGAAGACATCAATAGAATGTGTTTCTGAGATAAGCATTCATTATTTAAAATAATTTTAAAAATATATGCAGTTTTGTCATTGTTATTGAAGTAATTGTCAATTTTTACAAATATGACTATGTTCAATCACAAAGGCCCTTGAGCTGCCTTAATTCCATTATTACTCACATTTACAGAATAGGCAGAGTATTCTCAATAGTTTCACAAGTTGTTGCCTCAAAATCTAAGATATATAAAGTGTGCTGCTAAATTCAATATCACTACTTCAGACAAATATTTTTCCCTAGCGATCTCCTTGTATCTTAATTTTAAAACTTTACGAAAAAACATCCAATTATACCAAAGAATGCCTACAATGAAAGCCAATCAAGAGGACAGAATAGCGAAGGCTTGTGAAGCTCACCACAGTAATCCAGGACTATCAATTCGCTAAACCAAAACAAGACCTTGGGATTTCCAATACAACACGAAACAATCACAATCATTGATGCACGCAGCCTACAATTCAATGCCTTCCAGATCAGCAACTACTCAGTAATGAACACGAGACGGCCCTGGTCAATTGGGTTTAAAAGTGGGACGATTATGGGTTGCCTCCAAGTCGCTCTCATGTTTATCAAATAGTCTATGCAATTTTGAAAGGTCCAAGGAGAGCAGAGAAGGTAGGCGAGAACTGGATACAACAGTTTTTAATTAAGCATCCAGAAATTCAATTCAAGGTTGGGAATGTACTAGACAAGCAGATGGCATTTGCTACAGACCTTTCATCCTTTGAATCCCGCATCAATCTGTTTTACAATACTGGCTGCAAGTTTCAGGTTCCAGATGAGAATATTTGGAATGTAGATAAGAATGGATTTGCCCATGTGCTCTCTGGTAGTGAGCAGGTCATTTGCAAAACATCAAGGAGGAATCCCAAGGTTATTCAGGATGGTGACCGCAGTTGGGTAACAGATATTGAAGCTGTTTCAGGATCTGGAATAGTTTTGCCTCCTGTTATTATCTATCCTACAGGAATACATATTATGGGTTATCATTGCAATATCAACTTTTAGGAGAAGCAGGATACCTTCTTTACTCATTCGCCTACTAGTTACAACAATTGCCAGGTACCTATGAGCTGTTGGTACAAATATTTGAGACGATAACCTGACCCACTAATGGCATCAAACTGCACCGAATCCTCATCTTTGATGGCCACAATTCGCATTGTTAGAACTTTCAGTTTAATGAATATGGTATCGAGCAGAATATTCACCTCCTCTGCCTACCTCCATACTCGACCCATGTGCTTCAGCCACTTGATATTAGTTTGTTTTATCCTCTCAATACATATTACAAACAAGAGGTTGAAGCAAAGATGTGAGTCTATGGACTATATTTAAAGCTACAGAAGGGTGACTTCTATCTAATACTATATAGAGTAGGAGTCAAGACCTTAACCAAGAAGAACATTCGGTCAGCATGGTGGGTAACTGGTCTAATACCATTCAAGCGACATCGAATCCTCTGTGATCCAACTCTTCAAATAAAAGCCTAATCCCCACTATTCCTTCCAATTTGGAGACCAGGTCTGCACCCACCCGCTGCTAGGAGTGACCGATCTACAAGGGTACACTAGTTGGTAAAGTTGGTACATGAGGTAGCAGAAATAGAACCAACAGTAGAGATCAGAAAGTATTTTAGAGAACTTGTTTCCCAACTTTTAGAGAGTGAGGCAGAATTGAGCATTATCAAAGAACTCCTCCAGCAACAGCAAGCCATACGGAAGTACACCAAGCCTGACAAACGCCAAATAAATTGTGGTCTTATACTGAAATTCAAGCAACTTACACATCTGTACAGAGGGCAAGAAGTCCTTAATCACAGGATGAACGCTGCAAGTCTTTAAGACCTGCAGCCAAACTTGTCAAGTTAAATGAAAGGTGACCGAAGAAGTATAAGTCTAGGCAGGTAGTCATTAATAATGCAGATGATAAGTTGGAGGAGTCAAATGGTGCAAATGATGATGGAAATGAAGATAGTGATGATGACATAGTTGTTCAAAATGTAGGTCAAATTTACCTTACTTAAGGTTTTATAGCTCACATTTCCTAGCAGGAAAATCAACAAAATAATACCATTATGACTACTACTAGACTTTTCTGCCACTCTACATGCTATCAAATGAACTATAATATACTTGATGATGAATATGTTTTTCGGATTAAAAGTAACTATTTAGTATCATACACTTTGTATCCTTTGTATTTCATCATAGTACTTTCTCTAAATAAAAGCGCATAAACTTGTTCTAAATTCAGCTGTAATACTGTGATTAGAATTTGAGAGTAAATAGAGTGTTTCTGGTTGAGGGGTTGACATTACTGGAGTTATTTCCTAACAAATATATCTGAACCATAACTAGGTGTTGACCCATAACACCTCTGATTATGTTACTAGACAAGCAGATGGTACTTACTACAGACCTTGCATCCTTTGAATCCCACCTCAATCGGTTTTACAATTCTTGCTGCAAGTTTCATGTTCAAGATGAGAATATTTAGAATGTGGATAAGAAGGGATTTGCCCATGGACTCTCTGAACGTCTACCGGCATTTGCCGAACATCAAGGTGGAATCCAGCGGTTATTCAAGATGGTGACCGCAGGTGGGTCACTGATATTGAAGCTGTTTTAGGATCTGGAATAGTTTTGCCTACTCTTATTATCTATCCTACAAGGACACATGTTATGGGTTATCATAGCAATATCAACTTTGAGGAGAAGCAGGATGCCTTCTTTACTTATTCACCTACTGAATACACCAATTACCAGTTCAACTATGAGTGGTTGGTACCAATATTTGAGCCAAAAACCCAACCCACAAATAGCATCAAACACTATTAAATTCACATCCTTGATGGCCACAATTCCCATTGTGAGAACTTTCTGTTTTTTCAATTTACTATCGCGCACAAAATTTAGTTCCTCTGCCTACCTCTACACTCGACCCATTTGCTTCGGCCACTTAATGTTGGTTTGTTTTCTCCTCTCAATACATACTACAAACAATAGGTTGAAGAAAAGATGCGAGCCTATGGATCATATTCAAAGCTACAGAAGAGTTACTTCTATCCTATGCTCCATAGAGTAAGACGCACGACCTTTACCAATAAGAACATTATGTCAGTATGGCGTGCAACTGGTCTAATACTATTCTGCTGATATCAAATCCTCAGTGATTCCACTCTTCAATCAAAAGCCTCATCCCCACCATCCCTTGCAATTCGGCGACCAGGTATTCGCCCACTTGCTCCTAGGAGTGCCTGATCTACAAGGCTAAACTAGTTGGTAAAGTTGGTATATGAGGTGCCAGAAATAGAAGCACTGTTGAGATGAGAAAGTATTTTAGCGCGCTTCTTTCCCTATATCAAGAGACACAGGCAGAATTGAGGATTACCAAAGTACTCCTCAAGCCACAGCAAGGCATATGGAAGCACACCAAGCCTGACCACCAGCAATTAAAGGGTGGTCATATACTAGGATTCAAGCAACTTGCACATCTGTACAGAAAGCATTAAGTCCTTGATCAGAAGCTGAAGGCTGGAAGCCTTAAATGAAAGGCAGCCATGCCTGTCTAGTTGAATGAGAGGCGACAGAAGAACTATAAGTATAGGAAGGTAGTTATTTGTAATGCTGATGATAAGTTGGAGGAGTCAGAAGGTTCTGGTGATGATGGAAATGAAGATAGTTCTGATAACAGAGTTGTTCAAAATATACGTCAAATTTACCCAGCTTAACGTTTTATAGCTCACATTTCCTAGCAGGAAAATCAATAAAATGAAACCACGAGGACCACGACTAGATGTCTCCGCCGCTCTACATGTCATCAAATCAACAATAACATAGTTGATGATGAATATAGTTCTGATTAAAAGTAACTGTTTAGTATTATACACTTTATATTCTTTGTCTTTCATCATAGTACTTTCTCTAAATCAAAGCACATAGACTTGTTCTAAATACAGCTGTAATACTGTGATTAGAATTTGAGAGTAAATAGAGTGTTTCTGGTTGAGGGGTTGACATTACTGGAGTTATTTCCTAACAAATATATCAGACCCATAACTAGGTGTTGAGTTATAACACCCACGATTAAGTTACCAGGGAACTCTACTGGAGTTCTCACTTTTTCTTTGGCTAGTTCTTTTGCTGCTCTGCTAGCAATTGCTTTGCTTGGTCTTGTGATACCTGTCTTCCTGCTTCGTCTACTTTGAAGCTGGATGCCATAGATTCTTCGCCTTAGATACTCTGACTGCCTTTCTTTTTGGTAAGTTCCTATCTAAGGATCTACTTACCTGACCTTGTCTGAAGTCACTTGTCACCTATCGTGGGCAACTGCTTGCAAGCCTGAGGTTTCCTAACCTCTGCCTGCATCTATCTAAACTACTTGTTAACGTTAAAAAAATGTAACACTTCACACGGTGTATCTCGTACCAGGAGGAATCCGTCAAGGTAATGTATAACAATAGGAAATCAGATCCCAAACTGTTGGGACTTTAAGTGAGCATTAGTATCAGAGATCTAGATAATCTGTTTAATAGCTGTTGATTACTATATCGCTAGTCTTGCTAAGTCCTAGACTTACTTGCTGTAGTTTCGTTTGAAATAAAAAAAAGTAACTTGCTCAACCACGTATATTGAAAACTCAGTCTGTAGAAGTCTGCCCTGTATAAGCTCCAGAGGAGCAGTCTTAAATACATGATCTTCCTTTTCTAAAGCATTTCATATCCTTCTCCTTGATTTCCAATCTACGGATATAGACAAGCTCCTATTGTATAGTCTTCCAATAAAACAAATGCCGCATACACCTAAACAGTACTGCAAACAAAGTATAAATCATCCCGATACATGAAACAAAACCTAAAACATATTGGGTATCAACCAGACACATGAAACCCAACATAAAACAAACTAATTATCAAACAATACTTGAAACCTATAATAACACTAGCAAAGTATCAAACGATACTTGAAACCAATCATAAAACAAACTAACCAATTACTAGCCCTACTAGTTTGCATGAGCCTTGTCAACCCTAAGAATAGAAACCAATACGAGTTACTGTAATGATAAGTGAAACGAGGAAAGAATTGTAACGCCTCTCTGGGTGTATCAGGCCCTAAGAGGAGTGCATCTTGGTAAGTTATAACGATAGTAACTCAGAATCCAAAGTGTCGGGACTTCAAGTGTGTAGTACAACCGGAGATCTCGATAAGTTGTTTAACAGTCGTCATTTACTATATCACCAGCCTCGATAAGTCCTCGACTCACTTGCTGTAGTTTCTTGCGATTTGAACTGAAGTAACTGCCCAACCAAGTATATTGAAAAACTCTTTCAGTTGTAGTCTGCCCTGTTTAAGCTCCAAAGGGGCAGTCTTAAATACAGGATCTCTCTTTTTCCAAAGCTTTTCCATATCCATCTATTTGATTTCCAATCAAAGGATATAACCAAGCTCCGCTTGTAAAGTCCTCCAATAAAACAAATGCCTCATGCACCTTAATGGTACTGCAAACAAAATATGTATCATCTCGATCCAAGAAATAAAACATAAAACATATCTGGTATCAGCCTGATACATGAAACCCAATATAAAATAAACCAAGTATCAAACGATAGTTTAAACCAATCATAAAACAAACTAAGTGTCAAACGATTTTTGAAACCAATCATAAAACAAACTAACCCCTTAATAGCCGTGCTAGTTTCAGTTAGCCTTGTCAGCCTTAACAAGAGTAACCGATGCCAGTTATACCTCAGAAATAAAATAACTGTTTCCAAAAACAAAACAACAAACAATTTCTCTAATCATGAATATCTAGATCAAAACCCATTCTTGATAACCTCGCTATCATCGGAGACCCCAGAGTGGTCATTGTTGCTCTCCTGGTAGGGTTTCTAAACATCCATCATCCACCTTTCATTCATCAGCAAACTCTCCATAGACTGGTGTCTTTGGTGTGAATTCGATCTCGACATATCCTGTAACGATAGGAAATTCGTCGCCTTAACCGTTATCTATCCACCATTCATACACAAGATTTATAGCGTTCTTCAATCCCTCAACTGGCTCCCAGCTAGTCTCAGAATCCGCATAACCTTTCCACTAAGGAAGGAACTCGTCCCATCCATAGTCCTGGGTGTGATCCAAGCCTTACTTAACTTCCCATTCGAGTACCTCTTCCTCCAAGATGTGCGATGGTTTCGCATAGGCCCTACCAGGGAACCTATTGTCCTCCTTCTCCATTAATGTAACAGGTGCTAGCCTGTGTCAACGGTTATACAATAGAGCCTAAGCGGTAGCCTACTATCGCTTTGGTGTCTAAGGGAGACCTGCTGAGAGACGAAGACAAGGGGACTACAATATAATGGTTTATAGAGCGAAGGGGAACAATAGGATCGCCGTTCAACCAAGTGTATTCACTGTCTAGGCATCTGTCTGAAGTCTGATGTCTCCTGCTAGCCAGGAGACCACTCTTAAATACATGAAATCTTTCCTGCAAGAGCTGAGGCTCTGGAAACCCGCAGCCACTATCATTACCAGTGAGTGTACAGCTACCGGATTCCAGTGGCCCTGCCGGAGTCCTGGAAAGCCTGGGGCTTTCCCTCAACACTGCCTCTATCCTACCGCCGGTATACATGACCTGTTCCTTCCCTTGGAACTCCTGCGTCACAATCCTGCCGATCTTCCTAAGCATACAGTAATAAGGGTGCCGGAATCTAGAGATTCCGGTAGGAAAATCAAATACAAAAGAAATCAAATCAAATGAATATAATCTGACAAAGGAAAGGCTAACGAGAGTTGAAATAGAGGTACCGGAACATGTACACATGTTACATTCCCCAAATCTGAATAAAACTTATCTTCTCCTAAGGCCATAGGCCTCATCGCCACTCTCCCAAGGCCAGAGCTTAGAATCATCATCAGTGTTGAAGTAGCTATCATCTGAGCCTGCAGAATCGTATTCTTCATCGTTATAGCGCTGCCAGAAATCGTTGGGTACTTTAGTTCAGGGGCAAGGGATTGTAGAGACTTCCATAGGCTCCCAAGAGGTTCTGACATAGTCGGAGGTGATCTTAGGCATCGATTCTGTGCTGTAGTTTTCTTTCCAATATTCCGCTATTATTTCCATTGAGTTCTCCAGGTTCTCAATAGGTTCCCAAGAGTCATCTGTCCTTACATACCCTTTCCAGTGTACCAGGAACTTGACTCTGTTGTTCTGTAGGCTATAATCCAGTATCTCCTCTGCTTCCCTTTCTTCTGCATTGCTGATGAGTATAGGGGCTGGCCTATCCATCCTCCTGGATGCAAATCTATTGGGATCGTTCTCATGGTATTCCTTGAGGCATGAGATGTGAAAGTATGGCTTTTGGCGCTCCATTCTCTTAGGCAATTCCAGCTTGTAGTTATCGCTACTAGAGTCATGCTCTAGGACCTTAAAAGGTCCAAACTAGTGTGGCTCTAGCTTCTTGGGTCGTCCAGGGGCGGAGGTGTAAGGGCTTCCTCTAACAAGAACTCTGGTGCCAATGTTGAATGGTCTTTGATAGGGGTTACTCTTTTTATCTGCTTGCACAGTCTGCCGGAATGTGGCATGCTTTCTTGCCATATCTACTTCCATCCTGGTAGCTTCATGAGCATTCAAGATCTCGTCCACTGCTGGTACTTTGCTGGCGGATCTGAGGACAGGATTGAAGAGCTTCCAAGGGCGTCCATAGAGTGCTTGGTATGGAGATATTCCTAAGGATTCATGAGGGGCGCCATTCATAGCTGCTGCTATCGCAGGGAGGGCTTTAGACCAGTTGTTCTGTCTTTTGTTGATGAAGTTCCTCATCATTTGTTTAAGGGTGCGAATCCGGCGCTCTACCTGGCCATTGGTTTGGTGGTAGTATTGAGTTGCCATCCAGACCTGGATTCCCATTGACTTCATCATCTGAGACCAGAACTTAGAGGTAAAGCGGGAGTCTTAGTCCAGTACTATGCTTAGGGGATGTCCATGAACATCAAATATCGTCTTCTGGAGCTTGCTGAATACTTTTTCGTAGGTGGCAGAGTCTTGAAGTAGTATAAGATGAGTGTAGGAGGTAAAGCGATCGATAATAACCGTGATGGGAGTATGATTATTTGATTTGTTGAAGGGGCCAGCGAAATCGATGGCAAGGGATTGGTAGGCTTCTTCAGGTGCAGGTAGGGCCAGAGATCTACCTGCCGGGAGTGTGGTGGGTTCCTTGTTGATCTGACATTGATCACAAGAGTGGCAGTAGGCTATAAAGTCCTGGCGCATCTGAGGCCACCAGAAGAAACAAGCGGCGTACTTGTAGCACTTGTGAGCTGAGAAATGTCCTAGGCCTTCATGAACTCTTTTAAGGATGAAATCCCAAAGGGATACTCCACTTTCTAAGGGTCCCATAGGGATATAGATGTTAGAATAGCCGTTGGTATTGTCAGCTATGAGGAGGCCATCCTGGATTGAATAGTGTAGCTTGTCAGTGGTCTCCAGGACTCGCCAGAAAAGAGGGTCATTCTGGAGAGCTTGAATGACAGCTGGGTGGAATTTTCCCATAAGGGATGAATGGAGGGTACCAAGAAAGGTCTGGGCCTTGTCAGTTTCTGTAGAATTCCAGAGAGCTTCAGGATCACTATAGAGGGGTCTGGAAGCTGGCGAAGCTGGTGAAGCCGGAGGTGGGGAGGCTGGAGTTAACATATCTGCAAGTCTGAGGTATTTGTTTCCTGGTGAGGGTAGGGACATAGAGCTATCGTTTGATGAAGGGGGGCTACTGTCCATTGAGGTATCTGATATTGCTTTCGCTTTCTTTGCTTGCTTTCACTTTTCCGGGTCCTTGGGGAAGTATCCATTGGCTTCTTTGCTGTCTCTGTGTGTATGGCACTGGTCATCATAGCAGGCAGTCCAAGAGAGCTCTGAATGGCTTCCTTCCTCTCTAGTCTGGTGAAGGTTCAAAGTAGCTTTGTCTCCCCAAGAGTTGCCTGCCT